>CM046035.1:46894777-47086739 GCA_025215565.1 Flaveria ramosissima | reverse complement strand
CTTTCATTGACCGGTAAGTATAAACTCAAGGTGTGTGTTATATTATTTATGTGATTTTCATCAATGGAAGACTAAAGACAACCATCAAACTGATATTGCTAATTGAATTTCTATATTTTTTAGAAAACCTTTATGTTTACAACCATCATCACAGTGGAATCTGTTACTGGTTAGCCACTTTCGATACTACCTTTCGATTCTGAGGGTGCGTGTGTGTGTGATACTATATCTTTTGGGTTTTTTTATTTTTGTTTTGAGTTTTGGTTATGGAACCACTTCAGGTTAGGTACCTTGTAAATAAGGTATAATTCTTCAACATCAGATAGTGACATGGAAACTTCTCACAATTGATTTCTATTTAGTTTAACGGAAATATTGTAACCCAATGCTTATATCATGAATGTGAGCCTAATAGTTGTTTTTCGACTTTACGATAGAAAAAGAGGAAACTGAAGAAGGTTAGAGAGAATGAATTCAATGATTTGCTTAAGATTGATGTTGTTCTGCCGTAAATTAATCTTATCTTCTTAAAATGAGAAAAAAATATTAAAGTGATGATAAAGACATTTGGATTAAAAGATGATTTAGGTGGTTTGAAAGTAGATCACGAAGGGTGTTTTTCATTAAATTAATTGGTGTGCAAGTTGTTTTCCTTTACAAGTACCCTTATTTTTAAATGACGATTAAGTTAGTTACTTACAGTTATATATTGAAGATTGTAACTTTGGTGAGACATTGATGATATTAAACAGGTTCACACAGTCAATAAGAATCTAAAACATGTAGCTTCATTTTTCAAATTGTTTATATTTATTAGGAATACATGTTGGTTTTGATGAATCTATATATATTTTTATAGCACAGATCTCTTCAAGTTTATTAAAAGAATGCAAGACTCCACATAATGTTTCATTGCACAGGAATCCCATTTCTATGGATCAATTTCAACAGGTAGTAGATTTAGTCATTCGGATGGTACATTATTTCTATAGTAACATTGCTATTTTGGTTGGCATTTGGTTTTGGTTTTGGTTTTGGTTTTGCTTTTTTTTTGTTGGTTTGTATTAGAAAAATAAATAAGCCTTGTAATAAAAAAATTTTGCACACAAAAATCATTTTGTGTTCTTTCTCATTACTTTGACTTTGATCTTATTAAATATACAAGATCTATAAAACACCGGTAGCTTAACTAATTTATCACTTCTAATCATGAATCTCGAAAACTAATTTTGCAAATTTTTACAAAGTCATAAAATTCTCTTTTTTACTATTAAAACTTGTTTGTTTGTTTTCAGATTTAAAAATTGCTACTAGATTGCTTTGGCTATTAAAGATGAAGTTCAGTATGATGGTATCAGTGTATCACAGTGATTCAAAGCTGAGCATGCATTCTACATGTACTAGGTTATGGAGTGTGGACTCTTTTATAATCACCAATGTGGGTGTTGTAGACGCCACTCAGATACGTTCTGTAACTGTTGAGAACTATTAGTGAAAATCTACAAAATATGGTAAAGCAACCAGCCCTAGGAGCTGCTACTATTTAATAATTACACCATTTTGGTAAATCTGAGAAAAAAAAATATCTGAACCATTTTACTTTTAACATAGTTCGCAAAAATACACCTATTTTGATAAGTCAAACCTCTATTTAAGTGAGTCAAGTTATCAGACCAACTTTTTCACAAAGCCACATTTTGAATCATGCTATTATTATGATTTTTAGTCAAATAATTTACCATTTTGTCCTATGAAGTTAAGCTTGATCTCTACACACCTTCACTTACCATACTTTTCTTATCCACTTCTAAAGGTAGTAGATAAAAGGACAAGATCAAAATGTAGGGAAAGCTAAGTTATTTCAATTTCATGAACACTATGGTTGTTTAAACACTTTTTATTCTCTTTTAACAAAATAGAAAACAAAAATATGGTTCATTATTTTGTCATATTCAATTATAGTTTTTTGGTCTTTTAATATTATCTACTTAGACATACTATATAATATTAATCTAGCTGTTTCTTTACCTTATGTTTTTATTAAATTCTTATAAGCTTTATGTTTTCTGATTTCAGGTGTTGATGGCTGGTGGTGCACTTGGATTTTTTGTTTTTGGATTTTAGTTACAATAAATGTTCTATGCAAGATATTTATCTCGGTCAACATGATTTTTAGTTTGTTGTTAGGGTTCTGATTTGTTAGCCTGATGGAGTATTGGTGTTTGTTTTTAGAATAAGAAGTTGTTTTGACATGTTATTTCATCTACAGGCAACACTAACTCAGTTGCTTGATCATTGTTAAACAAGTAAACAACCAAGGTTAAATTGTTAAACAACCATTTAGCCTTTTCATATTTACACTTTTAAGAAATCCAACAAATGCAGGGCTGGTCCCAAGAGTTTCCAAGGAACCTAGACCGGGGTGAGAACAAAAAACTATCGTCACCGCCGCATCGCGCGGGTTTTCTGCTAGTATATATATATATATATATATATATATATACATATATATATATATATATATATATATATATATATATATATATAATATATATATATATATATCTATCTATATATATATATATACTATATATATATATAGATATATATATATATAATCTCTATATATATATCCTATATATCTCTATCTCTAGATATCTATATATATATATATATCTATATATATATATGGGTGTGTGTGTGTGTGTGTGCTGGAGAGAGATCACATGAAAATCATGCTTATAATTAAAAACCTTAAAAACCACCACTACCTAATCATATAATTTATAATTGATTTAACCTTTTAATTGTTTAAAGTATATTTGAGTAAACTTTAACCTTATTTTTTGAGGGCATTATGTATTTTTTAGTTTAAACTCCAATGAATGACAATGATAACAAAATGACTTATGTATACGTAACTTGTATGAGTTATATATAAGCAACTCGTAGTTGAAATGACTTACGTATACGTAACTTGTATGAGTTACATGTATGCAACTCGTAGTTGTACACTTGTGTACACTTGGTAACACATACTTACATATACATAACCCCTACATATACGTAACTCTTAGTTGTATACTTTGTAACACGTACTTACATGTATGTAACCCCAAGTTTTCATGGTTTCCATTTGTAACATTATTTTTAGGGATCCCTACTTCCTAGGGATCAAATAAAAACCATGTTTATAATTGAAAATCATGAAAACCATTACTACCCAATCATATAATTTAAAATTGATTTAACTTCTTATTTTTTAAAGTTTATGTTGGATCTAGAAAGGCTGCTGCAACCAAAAGCAGGTCACTTAGACTATTTTGGTGCAACTAATAAAGGACTTCCGAAGCTAAGTGTGGAACTTCCGAAGGAAATGGAGTTCTTCCGAAGACAAAGTGCAAGATCATCTTCCGAAGGAAAACTCCAACTTCCGAAGACAAAGTATTCTCTTCCGAAGTTCAAGACTTAGAAGAAAAACAAGAGGTCAACTTCCGAAGTATGAAGATATGAAGAAGTCCTTAAGCCTCGGAAGAAGTAGCCTCTTCCGAAGTATAAGTGGCTTCGGAAGAACTTGTTCTTCCGAAGCCAACTAACCTTCAGAAGACACTACTATGAACCAGTGGACATAAGTATGGTCTCTCTGACACTCCGCTGCAGACCTCTGATATACTGCATGGCGTTTTCTCAAAAGCCATGTAGTTGACCATACTTTATTCTAATGTTCACCTTTATCAGTTAGTACAGTTGCCAAATTTAGTTGGTGACAAAAGGTAAGTCATGGATATGCAATGACTACCATATCTTAGATAATACTTTATCTAAGATACCTTAACTTTAGCATTGTAGTATATGCTTTAGTAGTAGGTTTCCAGCTGGTATCAAAGTATACCGGCTGTAGGATCTAATATATATAGTTTCTCATTAGAACTCATGTAATATGCTTGTAAGAGTCTTGTAATACTTTGAGTTGAGAAGTAATATATACAAGTACCTTGAAAATTATTTCTTTGTGTTCTTTGCTACTTAGTATATTATTATCAACTCTTAGAAGAGATTCTGCTTCATCTGATCCGAGTGTGTTACAAGTGAGTTTGAGAGAAAACTAAGTGTTAAAGTGAAAAAACTGTTGGATCTAGAAAGGCTGGTGCACCAAAACCAAGTCACTTAGAAGATTTTGGTACAAAAATAAAGGACTTCCGAAGCTAAGTGTGGAACTTCTGAAGGAAGAAGGAGCTCTTCCGAAGACAAAGTGTAAAACTTATTTCCGAAGGAAAACTCCAACTTCCAAGACAAAGAACCTACTTCCGAAGATCAAGACTTAGAATGAAAGATCTGAAGTCAACTTCCGAAGTACAGAAGTCCTTAATCCTCGGAAGTATAGAAGCCTCTTCCGAAGTATAAGTGGCTTCGGAAGAACTTGTTCTTCCGAAGCCAACTTACCTTCGGAAGACACTGCTATTATCCAGTGGACATAAGTATGGTCTCCCTGACACTCCGCTGCAGACCTCTGAGATACTGCATGGCGTTTTCTCAAAAGCCATGTAGTTGACCATACTTTATCCACTGTTTATCATTTTATGTTAGTACAGTTGCCATCTTTAGTTGGTGACAAAAGGTAAGTCATGGACATGTCATGACTACCATATCTTAGATAATACTTTATCTAAGATACCTTAACTTTAGCATTGTAGTATATGCTTTAGTCTTAGGTTTCCAGCTGGTATCAAAGTATATCCAACTGTAGGATCTAGTATATATAGTTTCTCATTGCAACTCATGTATCATGCTTGTAAGAGTCTTGTAATATCTTGAGTTGAAGTAATATATACAAGTGCCTTTAAAATTATTTCTGTGTGTTCCTTGCTACTTATTATATTATTATCAACTCTTGTAAAAGACTTTACTTCATCTGATTTGAGTGTTTCTATAAGTGAGTTTGAGAGAAATCCAAGTGTTTAAGTGACAAACCCGATCCTGCAATTGGTATCAGAGCTTTTTAGGCTCTTGATTGTGAGATCTTACCATCCTAATCAACCTATTTTTCACTCCTCCTTATACCTCACTCAAAATGGCCCTCAACAAATCTGAAGTAGAGATGTGGACGATGACCAAAGCACCCATCATCACCCCTGAAAACTTCAGGTCTTGGAGCAGAAGAATGGAAGGCTTCATCAGGTATCAAGACAGCAAGATATGACAATCCATTGTCAATGGCCCGTATAAGCCAAAAGTAGCTGGTGGAAACGGTGCCATGATTGAGAAAGCTGTTGAAGATTATTCTGATGAGGACAGGAAGAAGCTAGACATCGACAGCAACGCTATGACTGTTCTCATGACTGCAATTCCAAACTCCATCATGGTGGGGTTTGAGCATTGCAAGTCTGCAAAGAACTGTTTGATGCGCTTGCTCAAATGTACTCAAGCTCAAATGACTCCAAGAAGGACTCACTGAAGCAACAGTTCGAGAACTTCACCTATATTGCTGGAGAGACTCTTAGCCAGCAATATTTCAGGTACATGGATCTCATTTCTTCCCTTCAATCTGTGAGAATTGCTCATGAACTCAGAGACCTTACAAGAAAGTTCATGAGTGCATTACCCAATGAGTGGACATTCTACTATGCCTCTATCAAGAGAACAGAGAATATGAATACACTCACCATGACCGAACTCTATGGATCCTTGATGGATACCGTTTGGATGGAAATGGAAAGTAAGAGGGGTCATCAGACAAGCAGACCCTTGAGTCTTCCTGCTAGCAACGCTTTAATGGTTGCTGAAGGCTCAGGAATCTCCCAGCCTCAAATACCTGACTTACACCCAGCAGCCATCTTGTTCTTCTGGGCCATACATCACATTTCCTGAGACTCCAAGGTCTCAACAAGCTCAGCAAAGCTCCTTTCAGGACAGCTGTGCTTTTGTCTCAGGAAGTGGACACTCAAATGATTATCAATACTGCTTTGATGATCTAGAGTGTTTTAGCCCGGATGACGTGGAATACGTGGACATAGTCCAACAAATGGCTCTTCTAACCTACAGAGCAAAGAAGTTCTTTAAGAGAACTGGAAGGCAATTTCCCCAGAACCCAATCAACAGCAAATTTGGGTTTGACAAAACCAAGGCCAAATGTTACAACTGTAACCAACTTGGTCATTTTGCAAGGGAATGCAAGGCTCCCAAGTCCAACCGGGAACCCCACAGGCCTCCACACATCCCTCTACACCAAAGCCCACCGGAAAGTCAACAGAAACAGCTGCAATGGCTCAAGAAGTTGACTGGAGCTTCATGGTACAGGATGTGACTCCTGCTCAAGCACTCATGGCGGAACAGATGAAAATAAGGTATATGAACATCTCTGTACTCCTGCCTGTATTGCTAAGGTTAAACTGTATCAGGACTACAATATGGAGATTAAATCTGATATTGAGTCTTAAATGTTTTAAAATCTGACTTTAAAGGGCTGAATCTGACTACCAAAGAAAAATGAAGAGAGAGTAGAGAAAACTGTGTCCCTATTAAAACATGAACACACAAACTATAAGACTCAGAAAGGATTTAATATCCAAATTGACTGAGGCTCAAGCCCAGCTTGTCACAGCTGAGGCTCAAGCCAAGGAAGTATGCTATTTCGAGCAAAACTTCCAAGCCATTCTTGCATCATCCTCTCACTCAAAACTTTGTTACCAAAACAAAGGTGGGTTGGGAACCAATGAAATTGCTCCACCACACTCTTATGAGTCTATAAGACAACCAAGGTGTGGTACTGAAGAGCAAGAGGTTCCATCTGCTGACCCACTCATGAGTCAAAGAATGATGCAACTATGGAGACCATCACAGGGAAGAACCAGGTAATTATGCCCTCCCCTGCCAATGATGATCAAACCCTGACCACCAAAGCCAGAAGAAGCAGAGCTAAGGCAGCCAGAAAAACTGCCAAGAAAGTGGCTGAGTCCAAGCTAAAGATAGACCCAAAGCAAAAGGGTGTATTCATCTCAGCTGGATTCCAGGTGGTTGGAAACTCTGATTCAGGAAAGGGGTGTAGTACCAGCACTCCTGTCCTACCAAAGGATCAGAAGTTAAAGGGAAAGGTTGCTGATGAAGAGAAAAAGAACAAGAAACAGCAATCCTCAAATTCCCAAAAGATTAACATTGCATGCATAATGTGTGGTCTGCAAAACCACATGGCCAAAGATTGTTACTACAATCCTGCTAGCACACATTATGCAAATAATGTTAAAAAGGAAGGAGTCAGGGAAGGTTTCTCATTTGGACCATATCAAATGGTTCAAGTGATGAAAAAGGGAAAGCTTGTTTCCGAAGCAAGGCTGCTTTCGGAAGAAGATTCTTCTTCCGAAAGGAAAAAGGCTTCGGAAGCTAAAGCTAAAGTGTCAAGACTCAGAAAAGCAAAAGAGTCCCCTTGAAACCATCCCAGAAGAAGACTGCTTCGGAAGAAAAGGTGGTGAAGGCTTCTTCCGAAAAGAAAGAAGCTTCGGAAGAATGCCAAGCTACAAAAGCTTCAACAAGCTCATCCTCCATGATCAACCAAGGGATGGAATGGAAGATCAAGGAAGATGCTGTAGCCCAAACCTCTTCTTCAAAGACATCCATTGAACCCCCATGCATAAATTTTGGTTCAATTATGTCATTATCATTGGAAGAACCCAAGACCAATAAGGCTTGGGTTTCCAATCAAAACTAATCATCTCATCTTATGTGCAGGGACATCCATATGACAAGAATAACAACATTTGGATTGTAGATAGTGGATGCTCCAGGCACATGACAGGGAACAGATCTCTCCTTCAACAATTTCAACATTATGATGGAGGTCCTGTCCAGTTTGGAGGTGAGGCCGGAGGATATATTTCTGGCAGAGGAAGTATATCCAATGGAAAGTTAAAAGTTGACAAAGTTAATTTTGTCAAACAGCTTGAACACAACCTGTTAAGTGTTTCTCAATTCTGTGATCAAAAGCATCAAATGCTCTTCACAGAACATGAGTGCATTATCCTCAAACCGGGATGACAATTCCTCAGGAATTGGTGCTTCTTAGATCTCCCAGGAAAGGGGATATGTACAAGCTGGATATGAACAATGCTTCCCCAATGGGAGAAGTATCATGCTTTCTTTCCAAAGCTGATGGTGATGAGTCAACACTATGGCATAAACGAATGTGTCATGTAAATTTTAAGACAATGAATAAATTGGCTAAAAATAACTTGGTACATGGTTTGCCTAAAAAGGAATTTTTCTGCAAAGATAACTGTGTTGCTTGCCTGAAAGGGAAACAACACAGGGCATCTCATAAATCCAAAGTTGTTAACTCCATCACCACCCCATTACACTTATTGCACATGGATCTATTTGGTCCCACAAGTATAATGAGCATTGGAAGGAAATCATATTGCCTTGTGATTGTTGATGATTTTACTAGATTTACATGGGTATTCTTTTTAAGAACCAAAGATGAAACTGCTGAAACTTTGAAATCTTTTATTCTTAAAATAGAAAATCAAGTTGATCACAAGGTTAAAATAATTAGAAGTGATCAAGGGACTGAGTTTAAGAACCTAGTTCTTGACTCATTTTGTAACTCAAAAGGGATTGCCAGACAATATAGTGCTCCCAGAACTCCTCAACAAAATGGTGTTGCTGAGAGGAGGAATAGGACACTTATTGAGGCTGCTCGGACTATGTTAGCTGATTCAAAGCTGCCTCTAACATTCTGGGCAGAGGCAGTCAGCACTGCATGCTATGTGCAGAACAGAGTTCTTGTAGTAAAGCCACATGGAAAAACCCCTTATGAGTTATGGAACAAGAGGCCACCGTTCATTGGCTTTCTAAGGTCCTTTGGCAGCAGGTGTACCATACTTAACACAAAAGACAATTTGGCAAAATTTGCTGAAAAGTCGGATGATGCTATCTTTGTTGGATATTCCTCTTACTCTAAAGCTTATAGAGTTTATAATATTAAAAATCAACAATTTGAGGAATCTTCCAACATTGTAGTCAATGAGCACACTCCTTGTGTTAGGGGGAATGGCCCTGATCATATCTTTGATTTAGAATTGTTTCCAAACTATTCTAAACCATCTTGTGAGAATGTTTCAGCTGGAACAGGTGCTCAAAGTGACTCTGATGAAGATCAACTGTTTGAGCTTCCCAGACCTATTCCAAGTTCTCCAAGAGTTGCAGCAAATCAAGTTCCCACTATTGAAAGATCTGACAGTATAACCATCTCAAGAGATAGTGGTACTTCAACAAGGAGTTCACCTGCTGACTTTCAAATCTCTTCAGGTGACCCTGCACAACACCAAGCTGATGGAAGCAACATCTTGAAGGAACAGGCAACTGTTGATGATGCTTCACAGCAAACAAATGATGATGTTTCTCTTTCATTCAATCAGTCCTCATTGAATGAGTTTGAAACAACAGCTGGACCAAGTATTCAAGCTCCTGAGCAAAATATGTCCAATTTGGATTATCTTTGCAACTGGAGGTGATTCCTAGACTAGGATTCATAACACTCATCCAGCTGAGAACATCATAGGGGAAGTCTCTGAAGGCGTGAGAACAAGAGGACAAACTCACAATGGGAATGTCTGTTTGTACTCATGCTTTTTATCCCAAATGGAACCCAAGAAGTGGAAGATGCCTTGAAAGATAGTAGCTGGGTTGAATCAATGCAAGAGGAGCTGCTTCAATTCAAAAGACAAAAGGTTTGGAACCTATGTCCGCTACCATCTGGTCAAGTACCTATAGGCACTAAATGGGTTTTCAGAAACAAGAGAGATGATAGAGGCTTGATTATCAAGAACAAGGCAAGACTGGTGGTTCAAGGATACACTCGAGGAACTGATGATGTCTTTGCACCTGTTGCAAGACTTGAGGCAGTTAGGATCTTCCTTGCTTATGCTGCATCCAAGAATTTCACTGTCTACCAGCTTGATGTCAAGTGTGCCTTTCTATATGGGGATATAGATAGGGAAGTCTATGTATGCCAACCTCCAGGATTTGAAGATCCACAGCATCCCAACTATGTGTGCAAATTGGATAAAGCTCTATATGGGCTGCACCAAGCACCTAGGCTGTGGTATGAGACATTGTCTCAGTTTCTCCTGAAGAATGGTTACACTAGAGGTACCATTGATAAGACTCTTTTCATAAGAAAGTCTGGGAAAGACATCTTGCTCGTTCAAGTCTATGTTGATGATATCATATTTGGTTCCTCAAATGACCAAATGTGTAAAGACTTTGAGAGCATTATGAAGAAGAAGTTTGAGATGAGTTCCATGGGAAAAATGGACTTTTTCCTTGGAATTCAGGTAAAGCAAATGAAGGAAGGGTTCTTTATCAATCAATCTAAGTATGTCAATGATATCTTAGAACGATTTGATATGAAAGATTGTAAAGCAGCAAAAACACCTATACCCAGAAACCACAATCTCTGCCCTGATTCTGAGGGGGGAGGATACTGATCAACATCAGTATAGAGCGATTATTGGTTCTCTGATGTATCTCACAGCAAGTAGACCTGATATCATGTTTGCAACTTGCATTTGTGCAAGATATCAGGCTGCTCCAAAGGTGTCTCACCTAATAGCTGCCAAGAGAATTCTTAGATACCTCAAAGGAGCACCTAAACTAGGTCTCTGGTATCCAAGAAATAGTGATTTCAATCTCTATGGTTACTCTGACAGTGATTATGGTGGCTGCAACATCAACAAGAAATCAACATCTGGTGGATGTCAATTTCTTGGTGGAAGGATCATCTCATGGCAATGCAAGAAGCAATCTGTGTCTCTACATCAACTGCTGAAGCTGAATACATTGCTGCTGCTAGTTGCTGTGCTCAGCTGCTGTGGATTCAAAACCAGATGATAGACTACGGATTCAACTTCATGAGCACTCCTATCCACATTGACAACAACAGTGCTATATCCCACCCACCAATCCAATTACTGAAAATCAGTGAAGCACTCCAAAGATTAAGCACATTGATATCAGGTATCATTTCATAAAGATATTCATGAGAAAAATCTTATCAAGCTAATAAAGTTACCTCAAAGAATCTATGCTGACTTGTTCACCAAAGCCTTTGATGAACAAAGATTTAAATATCTCATTACAGCTATTGGGAAGATATTTCACATATCTTCCGAAGCAAATTTCACCCAGGATAATATTTTTCTTGGAAGAGTGTTAAGTCTCGGAAGAAGCGATTGATTTCATATCAGATCTACTTCCGAAGCTTATAACACACTCCATTGAAAAGCAACATATACTCTCGGAAGTAATCAATTTACCTTCGGAAGTAAATTTGCCTTCGGAAGAATATTACCTTCGGAAATGCTTTATACTCGGAAGAAAGATTTTACTGTGTAACGGAAATCTTTTGGGCCCCACTCTGTAAAAAGTAAAGATTTTGTTAATGATGTCGGATTATTTAAATGGACTAACCTTACCGCCCATGTCACATCATCCACTGAAACCTCACATCGTCTTATCCAAACCCCCTTTAAACCGCCATTCCACCCATTTAAATACCTCCGGTTAATCACTTACATCCTTTTTACCAAAATTACTGCCCTAAAAGCTTTCTCCATCTTCAATTTACCCTATTCCGAACTATCTTCCTGTAATTTTCTTCAATGGCACTAAACCCTCAGCACAACCAAGTCGCACTCCTTGACTCTTCAAGGGATGTTGACTTCTCAGACATCATCTCCTTTCTAACCCAATCTTCTTACTACACCGCTCTGACTGTAAACCCCACGATTTACTCAAACCATATGTCTGAATTTTGGGCAAATGGTCAGATTGAAACCCTAAATGGGGTTCGTGTCATTCGATCGAGCATCTGTGGCCAGGAGTTGGTCATTTCTGAACAGATCATCAGGGAGCATCTAGAGCTTCATGATGAGGGCGCTCCAACGGAATTCCCCAAAGCAGATTTGGACAATTCTTATCTCCAAATGGGATGGTGGAGATGTTAGCAGGTCAACTGTTTACAAATTCAACTTCTCTTACAAATGGAAGTTCCTGCTGCATGTGGTTCTTCACTGCTTGTCTAATAAATCTGGGGGATGGGATCAAATCCCATATGAACTTGGGTGCCTAGTTCATGGGTTGGTGAAAGCCTCCGCTTCAACTATTCAAGATTTGTGCTGACTAACCTCATGGGAAATCTTCAAAGGGACACATTCTTCATGTATCCCAGGTTCTCCAGCACATAATCAACTGTGAGCTGGACCAGAGCAAGCTTGTCTGTGCAGCTGCTCTGACTGCTCCTCAAATGAGGCCGACCATCTTCAAGACTTTGAAGAGAGTGTCCACCAACTTCACCGGAAGAGATACTGCACTTCTTCCAGGTATGATTGAGCCAATGGCTCCTGGTGACATCCCTGTTAACCCCACAGGTGATGAACCCACACCAGAAACTACCCTCACTTTGCCAAATCTACCTTCTCCACCCATTACCTTTACTTATCAAAGACGTCCCAAACGAACCCTTGTTCAATCTTCTCTGATTGAACAAGCTCCTCATGTTCTACCCAAAAAGGCTAGAGTGGAACAAAGGGCTCCCACTCAGCCTGAGGTCCAACCATCCTTCACAATTGACCTCAATATGGGTCTTGAGTCTCCTCAGTCTCAGACCCATGAGCCCGAAACCCAAGCTGATAGCCCTCAGGGAGAGTCTCTATACTCCCCTGAGCAGCCAAAAAGGGACAGCCCTATCACAGGCTCAATGCCTTTAGACATTGATCAAAGTCCCGGGTCATTAGGTTTCACTTCCATATCCTTTACTGACCTTTTAATTGGAGCTGATGAAGAGATTATGTCTCTTAAGGGCAATGAAGTTGATCCACAACACCCTCTCAAGGATCAACAGAGCCTAGAGAGATCTCTTATCTCTAGCCCCCATCAGCAAACCTTTACTGAGGTGAGTCCCACTGATGTGGAGGGGACTCATGTAGATTCAGCTGCCACTACTGAAGGAGCCTCAATGGATCCTCAGGATAGTGGTAACATCACTGAGACTGAATCTACGGCAACCATGCCCTTTGATGACTCTGAAAGAGACATCTTTGAGCATGGGAAACCAGGGCGCCAAGAAACCACATCTGGTGATGAGGATGAACATACAAGGTATGTTACCTCATCTCCCCGTGATTCTTCAAAAGAAGATGAGGGAAGAATGCAACTCACCTTTCAAGACCTACTTTGTAAATTCTCAAATCTTGAATCCAAGGTTAGGACTTTAGAGGATAGGTCTGCCACTCAGCAACTTAAGATTGAAACTCTCAAGGCCAAACTAGCTGAGAAACAGATTGAGAGGTCTGTTAGGCATGTACCAACTCAGGTCTCCTTGACCTCTTCCTCTAGCTCATCAAGCTCTTCGAATGATGCTACCAAAAAGGGGGAGAGTGTTCAGAGACAAAGTCAAAGACAGGAGGAAACCCAAAGTCAAGCTCTCACTTCCTTGAGCTCAAAGTATCTTGTGCAACAAGCTGCAATTTTCCCTGAGCCTCCTCCAGTTGTTTTTCAAGTGGATCAAAGGATGCTCCAAGATCTCAATTGGTTCTTTAAGAAGTTCCTATTGGAATCTCTTATAGAACAGCCAAGTCCTGATATGTCTGTGATCTACTTCGGAGCTCAAGAGCTTCAGAGGTTAAATGCACCTTCTACCACTATTGAGGAAGTTGGTCAACCTAAGGTCCAAGTGGAACCTGAGATTAATTTCGAAGGGGAAACAAGGACTGATGGCCCAGCAACTGAAACAGTTGGGATAGATAGTGCATTTTCACAGACTTCCGAAGCACAATTCAAAGCCTCAAAAGAACAATTTCAAACTTCCGAAGCTGAGATTGCTGCTGCGGAAGGACTATTCTCATTATCCGATGATCTAATAGTCACAGATGCAATCCTGGAACTTGCATCTGAGGTTAATAGGGAGGATTTTCTCACCCAACCTCTAGCTCTAACATCAACATTAACTCCAGCTTCCATCTCTACTACTCAACCTAAATCTTCCATCCAAGAACCCCTAAAGTCTAGCACTTCCGAAGACATCAAAGGAAAGAGGAAGATGACTTCGGAAGAGCTTCAGGAGGAAGAAAGGTTGGAGAAACTCAAAAGAAAAGGTAGGCTTCCAACTGGAAAACTGCTAGCTGCAAGTACCAAAGCAGCTGCAGCCAACCAGGAGGCAGTCAACAACAGAAAAAGAGTAGAGATTATTGATAGACTTGTTAGTCTAGGAGCTGCAACTGAAGATGTACTCCTGCTACCATTAGAGAAGTTAATAGAGCTAGAAAAGGCAACCTTGCTTCTAAAACAGCAAAAAGAAGAGGCAGCAAGGTTGGCCTTAGAACAAGAGAGGGAGAGGAAAGAAAGAGAAGCTGATCTGCAGCTCAGGAGGGAAAGGATAACTTTCCTAACCTCCAGAGGTTTCTTTCAAGAAGAATTATCTCCACATAACAATGATACGATCTTATGGCTCTTCAACAAAGAGCAAGATCAAATGGAGAAAGAGAGAAAGAGAGCTGCAAGGGAAAAGCTATTGCAGAAGAAAAAGAAGGAAGAGGAAGCAGGACTGACTGCTGCCAAGAAGATAGGTGAGAAGGCCTGGATGAAGAGCTATCTCAAGGCTCATGGCTTCTCTGGCAGGCAGGTGGGTCCTATGTCAGAAAAGACTCTCTAGCGACATGTCAGTGACACTAAGGCTGACATTCGCGCGGGGAAGAGTAAGGAGATGTATAGAAAGGGATAGGGGATGACCTTCAAAGCAACCACTCAACCCAAACTCCAAACCCAACCACAACCTAAACCTATACCCTTTTCATTCCCCATCAAAACCGAACCAACCACTGAACCATACACCCCTGAACCTACACCATCACCCCTACCAACCTCTTCACCTCAACCACCTAAACTACCCATCCTCCAACCCAAAACTCTAGCTAGAACCCAAACACCTCAACCTACCCATCAACCCATCAAACCATCCCCTCAGCCTTCTAAACATCTCTCCTTAGAAGAATTCAAAGCAGTCAAGACTAAGCTCATAAACTGCACAACTCTGAGCGATATCTCCTGTGAGGAGGATTCAGTCAATTTGACCTATGTTGACGGATCCTCAAGTTCCCTCACTAGAGATCAATTTCTTGATCTGCCCAGAGGAACATTGGACCAAGTTGCAAATCTCCTTGGCCTCAATTCAGACACTTTGAATGAGGAAGAAAAGAAGTTAAGGAGAAGTGGTGACTCTACTGGATACCAAGAAAGGCGACCGAGTGCCAAGACAACCTCTTGCACCTAGAAAGAAGATCATCCAGTGGAGGTTCGAAGAATCTTCTCACAACTTTGTTGTTGAAAAGAAAATGGAGAGCTCAACATGCTAAGTGCCTCATCTCTGCTACACTTGAGCAGGTTTGACATTGCTGAGTTAGCAGAGAAGCCATTTTCCAACCCTTCAAACTCTGATGTAGCTGCCCATATCAGAAATCATCTAGGCAGCCTACATATGGCCGAGCTAACTGCTAGAAGCAAGGTTGAAGAAGAGTTGAAACTGAGAGAGGAGGAAGAAAGGAAGGGATCAGCAACCAAAGGCAAAGCCTTTATATAAATGGTTGAAGGTCCTAAACTTGAATCCATAGTTAGATGGGAGTATGACTATAACTCCTATCAACTAACTCTTTTCAGGGGGACACAACAAAGGGTACATGTCATTCAGAGTGATAGACTGGATCTCCTATCCACCAATGACTTGTACAAGCTTCTCAGCACCACTTCAGGGAAGAACAAAGAGACAGACAAATACTTTTTGTCCCTGGTGCTGAAAGCTTTGAGAAGCAGAAATAAGTGAGGTTTTGGTAGCATTAGCCTAGGGGGAGTTTGTTGGATCTAGAAAGGCTGGTGCAACCAAAACCAAGTCACTTAGAAAATTTTGGTACAACAAATAAAGGACTTCCGAAGCTAAGTGTGGAACTTCCGAAGGAAGAAGGAGCTCTTCCGAAGACAAAGTGTAAAACTTAGTTCCGAAGGAAAACTCCAACTTTCGAAGACAAAGAACCTACTTCCGAAGATCTGAAGTCAACTTCCGAAGTACAGAAGTCCTCAAGCCTCGGAAGTATAGAAGCCTCTTCCGAAGTATAAGTGGCTTCGAAAGAACTTGTTCTTCCAAAGACAACTTACCTTCAGAAGACACTGCTATTATCCAGTGGACATAAGTATGGTCTCCCTGACACTCCGCTGCAAATCTCTGAGATACTGCATGGCGTTTTCTCAAAATCCATGTAGTTGACCATACTTTAATCCACTGTTTACCTTTTTATGTTAGTACAGTTGTCATCTTTAGTTGGTGACAAAAGATAAGTCATGGACATGTCATGACTACCATATCTTAGATAATACTTTATCTAAGATACCTTAACTTTAGCATTGTAGTATATGCTTTAGTCTTAGGTTTCCAGCTGGTATAAAAATATATCCGGCTGTAGGATCTAGTATATATAGTTTCTCATTGTAACTCATGTATCATGCTTGTAAGAGTCTTGTAATATCTTGAGTTGAGAAGTAATATATACAAGTGCCTTGAAAAATATTTCTGTGTGTTCCTTTGATACTTATTATATTATTATCAACTCTTGTAAAAGACATTACTTCATCTGATTTGAGTGTTTCCATAAGTGAGTTTGAGAGAAATCCAAGTGTTTAAGTGACAAACCCGATCCTGCACTGTAGCTACCTGACGGATCGGTAACATTGGCTAATATGGTTTTTCGTTTGATTCTATTGGAAACCAGAGCAAAGATTGACTGAAGATTGTAAGAGGTGTTATCTACTATTCGCAAGCAACGTCCAAGGGGGAATTTGTTGGAGCATATATTGTCATATATAGTGTGTCCGTCGCTTGTCGAATAGTCTAGGCTTAATGTAATACACCTGATATGTTGTAAACACATGAAACTGGGTCATTCGCAGGAGCATATGCGAACGAGACTCAGTCGTACGACTGAGCCATGCTAATGGACTAGTCGTGCGACTGAGAGATGCGATTGGGCCATTCGTAAGACTGAATCATAAATATGGTCCAGTCGTACGATTGAACCAAACACATGGCCCAATCGTACGAATGGGCCCAGTCGCATCTAGGTGCTGCCAGATGAGAGGGGAGATCATGCTCGATCTCCCGTTGCCAAAAGTCATGATTTTTATGTTTAACGAGCTTGTAATCATTAGGTTTTATCAATGAAACCATTGTATTATTGTTCGTGATCTTGTTTGTCTTTTGGTTTTTTGCCTTCTGTCAAGAACACGCTCGGATGTCAACCGATCCACCGATTAAACAATAGACCCATCTTGTCTTGGGCTTAATTTTCAAATCCACACAGATGGTATGTCACGACAGATCAAGGAGGTCAAAGAATATACTTCTGGAAGAATATGCTTGACCTTCCTCAGCATGATCTATTGGAATGAGGAGGTACTATGAGAGCCTAAAGAATCCAGACCAACTGATGTAACACCCCACAATGTCAAAGCGAGCAACTTAGTAATAATGGGTTAATTTATGGTTATATATATAAAAAAAGAAAAAGATTATGGGCTAAATTACCTTATGGACTAAGGGTTTGATGGGTTTAAGGGCCTATAAGCACCCATTAAACACCCATAATCAACCATATTCCTTATTACTAGCAACCCAAGCCACCAACATTCTAGAGAGAGTAGAGAGCAAAAGTTGAGAAAAATCAAATATTTGAAGTTTCATTGACTTAGAGATTGAAGATCTGAGTATTAGTGCATCAAACATCAAGGAAAAAACAAGAAATCCAGTTAAGAATCAAAACACCTCGCTAGAACATATCCGGATTTTGGGTTTTGGGTTTTAAAATGTTGCAAATAATCACGTAAAGATCATATTTTTACGTATGAAATCATGTAAAAAGCTTAGATATAGTTTCATGGATGAAAAACTAAGGGTTTGAACGTAAAAAGTTGAGATTTTGGGTTAAAAACGAGCCGGTTCGTCATTTTTATACGTCTAGTGAAACTGTCAGTTCTTCCTATGAAACTGTGAGTTTTTCCTGCGAAACTAAGATAATCTTCTTACAGCGAAACTATAGTTTCGCTGTTAATTTCGTAAGTGCATAGGTAGTCCAGTAAATTTAGGGAATCTGGAAATTCCAACGAAAGTTGGGCGAAACTAGCAGCGAAACTGCCATGCGAAACTAGCTGCGAAATTGTTGCTGAAACTACGTAGAAAATGACCTGTTTGTGCATTAACTTATACGATACCGTGTGCCACTATCCTAGCTTAGAAAACTTAGACGTGAAGTTGTTATTTACACGTTTTCAATGTTTTGGGGGCGATATGCAAACTAAATATATGTTTTTCTATGGTAAAGATTTCAAGAGGTTTTAACAAGAAAATAAAATTTTCTATAACAAATTATGCTATATAAAGTCTTCGAATAATTTTTCTTCGCACTAACACATTCAACCAGGGGCTGTTGCCCCTAGAACTCCGCTATCACGGGCTGCCGCCCCCAAACCCCCGCTGCCCCGCAGAGGGTCGGTTGTACTGTTTGTATTCTTTTATTGAAGAACGTGAATATATGAACTATGAGTTGATTCTTAGGATGTATAAGTATATGTATAACTAAAGATAAAAGTGAAATCTGAAGATCATGTTAGGTTGGACTCACTTTAGTATAGATGTTTACTTTACATTGTAATAGGACTTTTGTTAGTTTCATTTTGTATTTTCTTAGTAATTAGCAGTTTTGGCAGTCCAGCGAAACTGTGAGCGAATCTATACATTCGCTCACAGTTTGCTGTTTTGGTTTACCCGGCGAACTTATGTTCTGCCGGGCGAAACTATAGTTTCGGCATGACAGTTTCGCTGCTAGCGAAACTGTCAGCGAAACTATGACTGCTATATATACAATTGTCATTTCACTTTGTATGGTAAGCTTGCAAAACCCTAATCGTGGATTTCTGTTGCAAGCTACCAATTCTAAGCAATTTCTTCATTGAAATACTATTGTGCTTGTTGTTATTGAGTTATATTGTTCATTTGAGTATCAAATATGTCTTGATTCATCTTATACATTCTCAATTGTTGTTGTTTGGCTTGTGTGTTTGATATTGATCAAATTATCATATCAATTGTACTGTTCATCGATCACATGGACCAACAATATGGTATCAGAGCCTTGGTGCTCTTGATTTGTTGAGTTTTTGTGGTTTTGGTCAATATCTAGTTTCAATCAATTTTCATTGGATTATCAGCTGTTTTTGGCATGGAAATTGATTGAATTATGCTTGTTCTTGATTGAGGAAGATTCTACAATCATCAGATCTCAAATTCATTGAGTTTTGAATGATTTCAGATTGATTTTGAGGTGAAAAAGGGTTTTGAGATCGACCAGCGAAACTACTGTTCTTACAGCGAAACTGTCATCTTCATTCAGCGAAATTATGAGTTATTTTGGATCAGAAGTTGTTTTCTAGAGTTTCAGCAAAAGTACTCCCTTGAACGAAAGTTCATTAGTGTTTTTGACCAGTCAACAAGCGAAATTGTTGCCGAATTTATTTGTGAACGAAAGTTCAAGCTTGTTTCCTGCGAAGTTAGCAGCGAAACTAAGCAATTGTTGTCTATGTTCAAGTGAAAGTGCTGCTGAAATTGCTAGCGAAAGTGTCTGTTTCTGCGAAAGTGTCTGAGATAGTATTGTTTCAGCGAAACTGTTAACCAAGTCACTACTTTCTGCGAATTTGTCAGCGAAATTATCAACTTTTCTGCCGAAACTATCATGTCGAAATTAACTACTCTTACACTTGCGGATCTTGAAAGTGTTGCTCCTAATAGACCTCCAAGACTCATTAATGGAGATAATTTTGAAGATTGGAAGAGATGTCTCAAAGCTTTCTTTTTCTACACAGATCATAATCAATGGGAATCGATTATTTCAGGTCCTCATATACCTACGGTTACGGTTGGTGATGTCGTTTCTCAGAACAAAGACCCATCTTCTTATACTGAAAGAGATCTGAAATTGATTGATCGTGATCAAAAAGCTTTTGGTGCTCTAACTCTCTGCTTGGCTCCAGACATCTACAACCGTTTTGCAGAGCATAAAAATGCTAAATCCGTTTATGATGCTCTCTGTGAATTCTATGATGGGAATGCAGATCTGGTAAAAGACAAGAGTATTCAAGTGAAAAGGAGTTCAATTCGTTTGTAGGATACAAGAATGAAAGTTTGACAGATCTTACAAATCGTTTCTTAACCGTCTCAAGCACTCTGAAGAAGTATGATGAAAGACTCTCCAATAGTGAACAAGTTCATAGGCTTCTTGATTCTCTTCCACCACAGTGGAGTCTTCAATGAGAATGCTCAAACAAGAAAGAGGTTTTACAGATTATAAGCTGATGGATATTATTAACAAGTTGAAATCCTTTGAGTTGGATATGAAAAGAAGAGAATTTAACCAGACTATGATGCCCACATCTGGTTTTTCTCAAAATGCTGCTTTGTTGTCATCCGCTGCAAACTCTCACATTCAAAATCCAATTCAAGGAGGGAGCAATACAAGTAATTTCTCGAGTGGTAATAGTCATGTTGGAAAAGAATTGGGAAATTCTAAGGTGAATGCTGAAACTTCAATTCCATCTGAAACAATGGCTCTTTTTGGAATGTTTGTTCAGAGCTATGAAGCTCTTGTTGCTGGAGAATTGAAAGGTAAAGGAATGACTATGGAGGATATGTATCAGGTTGATCCTGATGATCTAGAAGAAACTGACATTCAATGGCAAATGGCGATGTTAACTTTAAGAGCCCGGAGATTCATGGAAAGAACAGGAAGAAAGAACTTTGGTGGTCAATCATCTACCTCAAAACTAGGATTTGATAAGTCAAAATTGAGGTGCTTTAATTGTATACAATTGGGACATTTTAAACGTGAATGTCCATTACCAATTGTCACAGATCCTAGTAACACTGGAGTACCAAGATTGACAGCAGAGAAAGAAAAGGAAGAAGTAAATTCAAAAAAGGAGTCAGCCTTGATCTCAAACTTTGATTGGAGTGCAGAGGTGGAAGAAACAAGATCTGAAATAAATCACGCGTTAGTTGCTGAGGTTGTGGAAAGTGATGAGATGGAAGTTGGTAAAGATGGATTTGTGCTGTTCAAGGAATTCAAAAGAGAAAACGAGTCTTCAGTAAAGGAGAACGAAGAGAAGGCAGATGGAGAGGAGAAAGAGGAAATTACAGGTTCAGATGAAGAAAGAAATTCAAAAACTGAGAAAGGAAAAGAGAAGGATGATGTGGCCGCTACTTTTGAGGAAAGGAAATCAAGTACTCCAGTATGCATGTGCGATAAAGCTTTAGCTGCCGAAAGGATGGTAATGGGACTTCCTTATGAGGTAATACAGGATATGTGCTCATCTGCTTGCAAAATTAGACTTTTTGGGATTTATAAGGCTAATCGTTTGTTAATTGATAATGAAAAGGATTTAAAACGAATTAATGATGAACTTAAAATGAATGAATCAAAATATTTTGTGAAATTAAATGAGGCTTTAAAAGAAACTGATCATTTAAAAAGAATTGTTTTGGAAAGAAATGTAGAGATTAATACTTTGATTGAACGGGTTGCTCTTGCTGAATTTGAAGCAAGCAAACTTCAGTCAAAGTTAGATAAATGGACTATTTCTGGAATGAAACATGATGATCTTTGTAAATCTCAACGGGGAGCAAGAATTAAAACAGGTTTGGGTTATGAAAATGTACAGGTTTATCCTCCTCCTAGTACATACTGTTATTCTCCTATGCCTGTTCCTTATCCTTCTAATGATTTAATCAAATCAGATACTGACAGTATGTCTGCAGGTTTAGTCGGGAATAACTCTAAGTACATTCGTGAAGACTACGACTATGGACCAACTAGTGGGCTTGGATGCACTAGTTCTAGTACACCTGAAAATCAGCAGTCTGTTTTAGATAATAAGTCTAGTTTAAATTCAGTTTTTGTTTCTAGTTCAAATGTAACAGACTTGAATGTCTCATGTTCTCTTGATAGTTTTATTTCATCTTGTACTTCAAATCATGATAGTGATGATTTTTGTTCTCGTAATGAATGTAATGAATCTGATGTTTCTCCAAAAACAACTGAGCAATTAAAATTAATTCTTTCGAAAAGTTCTTTTCTCAACCTATTCCATCTTTCATACCATTAAATATGACATCATCGGAAAAATGCAGTTCGTCTTCATCTGACACTAGTACCAATGGTACAAGTTTTACTGATTTGTCAGAAGAATCATGTTCTGATTTTGTAAAGAAGAATTCTGATTCAAATAAACAAAAACATCATGAGTTGTATGAGACATTCAGTGATGTTGATTCTAGTTTGTCTGAATGTGATGAGGAGATTATTATTGATCCTATTTTTACCTCATCACATCATAGACCTAGATTCAAACATCATTGTTTCAGGTGTGGTCAAGAGGATCATCTTGTCAAAATTTGCCCTTTGATTCAAAGATCCTCTAATAGGAATTGTTTTGGGAATAAATTGACAAAATTGGTTAATAATTTCTTTTGTAAAAAATCAGCTTCTTTAAAAACTAAAGTTGTTCAATCTTGGGTCCCTATTGCTCCTGGCTAAATGATTTGTTAATTCATTTCAGGAATCCTCTTCAAAGATTGTACACAGTTTGTGGCATGTTGATAGCGGATGTTCCAAGCATATGACGGGATTAAAGGATTTGTTGACTAATTATCGGATTATAGATGGAGGATATGTGGCATTTGCTGGAAATAAGAAGGGTGGAAGAATGATTGGACAAGGAGAAGTTACCAATGATTCTCTTACTTTAGAAAAAGTCAACCATGTTCCTGAATTGGCTTTTATCTTCTAAGTGTTTCTCAAATTTGCGATAAAGACATTCCTGTTCTATTTTAAATCTGACGAATGTTTATTTTTAAATCAGAGATTGCCATTCCGGAGGATTTAATTCTCATGCGTGCTCCAAGAACATGATACATATCTTCTTGATATGAATTCAATGAGTCAAAGGCTACTGCAACCTGTCTTCTCTCTCTCAAAGCATCAACCTCTGAGTCACTCTTTTGGCATCGTCGCTTAGGCCATGTCATTCTAAAATAATTAATAAATTAGTAAAGAACAATCTTGTTAGAGGACTCCTTTAAAAGATTTTTCTGTTACTGAAAAATTGCATGGCATGTGCCAAAGGGAAACAACATGAAACCTCATAAGCCAAACTTTTAAATAGCATATCAGTCCTCTTGAGTTGTTACATACTGATTTATTTGGGCCAATTAGTGTTAAATCAATTGCTAAAAAAATCTTTTTGTCTTGTTGTTACAGATGATTTCTCACGATATTCATGGGTGAGGTTTCTTGCACACAAAAGCGAAGTTGCAGAGGAATTGCAGAAATTAATTCTTTCTATCGAATCAATCAGTAAGAGAAGAGTTATGGGAGATTAAGAAGTGACAACGGCACTGAATTTAAAAATCAGATTCTTGATTCATTTTGTGCTCAAAAGGGATTGTGAGACAATTTAGTGCTGCAAGAACACCCCAGCAGAACGATATTGCAGAAAGAAAGAATCGCACTCTTGTGGAAGCTGCTCGTACAATGTTGATAGAATCCTCATTACCAATTATTTTCTAGGCTGAAGCTGTTAATTGTGCATCTTATGTTCTAAACAGGGTGCTAATTGTGAAAGATAAAGTGAAGACTCCTTATGAACTTTTTCATAAGAGGAAGCCACTAATTGATTTCTTTCGACCATTTGGCTGTTCTTGTACTCTTTTGAATACTTCAATCTCAAAAGACAAAATTGGGTGCTGTTTCTGACGAGTGTTATTTATTGGATACTCTTCTTCACAAAAGGCGTACCGAGTTTATAACAAGAGAACACGTATTGTTTCAAGAGTCATTCTATGTTGATTGGCAGGAATCCAATCCTTCTGAAGTGAAATCTAAACCTGCATGGTTCTTTGACTCCAATACGGTGTTCAATTCATTTAATTTGCCAGTTTTCGATGATGATACATCAATTCCAAGTACTCAAACGAATATTTCCATCATCTCCATCGTCTGTTCCATCCACCTCGCTAGTAAATGATGCTGGTTCAACTGATGTCAGCTCTTCGTCTCCAATGCCTGATCAAGCTCCATTATCTGATTCTTTATCTCCTATCCTAATTTACCTGATCCAACACCTATCATTGATTCACCTTCATCTATTCTTTCTCCGGCTATGGCTGATACTTCTTCAACTATCTTTCTTTCTTCAAGTGGATTCACAAACTTTGAAAGATCATCCGCTTGATAATGTGATTGGATCTGTTTCTGATGGTGTTCACACGCGAAGGTCAATCTGGTCTGATTAATGTTTGTCTTTTCTCTGCTTCATTTCTCAATTGTTCCAAAAAATGTTCATGCTGCTCTACAAGATCCTTGTTGGGTAGAGTCTATGCAATGGAACTTCAACAGTTCAGAAAGCTTAAGGTTTGGACCTTAGTGATTTACCTCCCAACAAATATCCAATTGGTACAAAATGGGTATTAAGAACAAACCAGATGATCGGGGAGTGGTGGTGCGAAACAAATCTAGACTTGTAGTGCAAGGCTTTGCTCAAGAAGAAGGAATTGGATTATACAGAAGTCTTTGCTCCAGTTGCTCGTCTTGAAGCAATCAGAATATTTCTTGCTCATGCTGCTCATAACAATTCAAAGTTTACCAGATGGATGTGAAGTGTGCTTTTCTCTACGGAGACATTGATGAGGAGAGATATGTGTGTCAACCACCAGGCTTTGAAGATCCTGACTTTCCTAATAAAGTAATATAAGCTGATAAATCTTTGTATGGTCTTCATCAAGCACCCAAAATCTGGTATGAGACTCTTACGCAATATCTTCTAAGCAATGGTTACTCTCGTGGTACCATTGATATGACCTTATTTAAAAGAGAGGTGAATGGTGAAATGATCTTTGTTCAAGTGTATGTAGATGATATTATTTTTGGATCTACAAGCTCTCAATTGTGTAGAGAGTTCGAAGAAGTGATGAGCCAAAGGTTTGAAATGAGTATGATGGGTGAAATGTGTTTCTTTCTTGGATTGCAAGTTGAACAACAGCAAGAAGGAATTCTTATTCATCAAGAGAAGTATATTAAAGATATTCTGAAGAAATTTAAGATGGATGATGCTTCTACTGAGATGACTCCTTTTACGGCTCAGACCTGTCTAACTCCGGATGAAAATGGAAACCAGTTGATCCTCATCTTTTTAGGTCTATGATTGGCTCTCTCATGTATCTTACTGCAAGTCGTCCTGATATCACTTTCGCTGTTGGTTACTGTGCTAGATATCAGTCGGCTCCAAAGGAATCTCATGAGAAAGCTGTCAAACGAATATTTCGTTATCTCAAAGGATCGTCTCGTCTAGGATTGTGGTATCCATATGGTGGAAATTTTGATTTACATGCTTACTCTGATAGTGATTCCAATGGTTGCAGGTTAAACAGAAAATCTGTGTCTGGAGGTTGTCAATATTTGGGAAATTGTCTGGTATCTGGCAGAGCAAGAAACAAACTACTGTTTCTCTTTCTACAGGGGAAGCTGAATATATTGCTGCATCCAGCTGCTGCTCTCAAGTTCTCTGGATCCAACACCAAATGATTGATTATGGAATTAATTTCCTTCATACACCTTTATTCTGTGACAATGAGGCTGCCATTAGAATTGCTAAAAATCCCATTCATCATTCCCGCACAAAGCATATTGAAACACGAATTCATGCGATTCGTGATGCTCAAGAGAAGGGTTTCATTCATATTATACCCATCGATACAAAAAATCAAAAAGCTGATCTTTCCACAAAAACATTTGATAAACCTCCTTTTTATGAATTGATTTCTATGCTTGGGTTAATATCTTTTTAAATTTTCATTTTCTATTTCTTTGATATTAAAAAATAAAAACTAAAAAATTGATAAAAAAATAAAATTAATTTATAATAATAGAAATATGAAAATAAAAATTTGAGGGAGTAATATCATTATTCTGAGATCGGAATTTAACATGATAAGAAATGATTGTATATTCTCTAAGTATTTTTTTTTACATGACCAGTACTTCTATGAGAAATGATAGTAACTGTTACTGGATTCTGTTTCACATTAAAAAAAGGGAAATGGATCAGATTCTTTCACGATATGCTTGATAGACTCAGCCTGACGAATGAAGTAGACAGCAGCTTTATGATTAAATTAAACTTTATGCTTAAGAATGTCTGGATTTACTCAATCGTTTTGGATTGCACAAAACTGAGTCCTGACAAAATTGGATTGAGAATGAATCTTTCGTTCATTTTGTTTTGTTATGTCATCACCCTCTGCTGGTATGTTTGGTGTTAAGATGTCTTGTGTCTGTGCTTATCTCCTCTACTGTACGTGAGTACTGACCTGGAGTGATGATCTCCTCTGCTGTACGATAGTACTGACCTGGAGCTCTCATCAGCACATGTTCAAATGGTTATCTCCTCTGTTATACGTGAGTATAGATTTGGAGCTCTCACCATTTTGATATAATTATGTCAAATCATCTTATCGATGAATTTCCCTCAGAATGAAATATTCTGTTTATAATCATTTGCACACTAATGCACAAACCTTGTTCTATGAAGATTGATTCATAATTCAAGAAATCCTGAGGTTGGGTGAGGGTTTTTACCAAATGATTGTGGGGTCTTAGCATTCTAAAGCATCTAATCGAACCTTAAATGAATCATAAGCTGTTGATTGAAAAAGGATATGGCATGAGTTTAAGTGGACAATTATATCAGCAATCGTTATTGATTTGTTCTAATTTCAGTTGTTTCTGTGCAGATTGTGATCAGATCTTGTATTCAGTATGATCTCATGACTGGTAGATGATTTTTGATCATCTTTATGTTCTAAAATATTTAGAGAATGTGATCTCTGATTATTTTAGATCTCATTATGTGATGTGCATCCTTTGAGTAATAATAATAATAAAAAGGGGTGCGAAATTATTCTTTCGCTAACAGTTTCGCAAAGCGAAACTGCAATTTCGCTAGGTTTGCTAATAAGTTGTTAATCAGTTATCTCCTAGCGAAATTACAGTTTCACTGGACGAAACTGTAAATTCGCCTGACGAATTTATAGTTTCGCTCTCTGCGAAACTATTTGCTATATAAGTCATGGTTGCGAAATTTCTCTCATAATTTCGCAAAAACGCTCAGTTTCACTTTTAGGGTTCCTCCATAACATTATTGGCGATTCTGATTTGTGTTAGTATTTTGGACTGATTTTTAGTGATATTCGTTTCGTATGTGAGTTTCAAACCTTGATTCACTCTTTAATCTGGTTAAAATCATTTATTCTTAAGAAATCTGGATTGTGTCTCTTCGGTGGTTTCGCTGTTCGTTCAGCGAAACTACTGATTCCTCTGCGAAATTGAACGAAAGTTCACATCTCTTCAGCGAAACTGTAAAGTTATGCTGTCCGAGCGAACTTAACAATTTCGCCATATTTTCTCTAATTTCGCAATGACTGGTCTTTAACTTGCACAGTTTCGCTTGTGTTTTCTTATGTCAGCGAAACTAATACTAATACAGCGAAACTAATTTGTAATAGCGAAACTAAATTAATATTTGGTGAAACTAATTGCGAAACTTCTTTAATTTATTATAATCTTGTCGAAATTGCCTTTTGTTCTGCGAAAATACAAGTTTCAATGAGCGAAATTATAGTTTCGCTTGTCGAAACTGTTTGTTTTCTTGTCGAAATTGTCTTTGATTCAGCGAAACTATCATGTCTTAGTGAGCGAAACTATTGTTTCGCTTGCCGAAACTTATTGTTTCTTATGTTTTGTCTTATTTTTCTTATTTTCAGTATTTCTCATTCAAATTTAATTGTTTTTCTTTTCAGGTTATCATGGCGAATCTCAAATTTGATGAGAGGAATAACATCACCGCCATTTTAGACGATACTCATCCGAAGGTGGCCGGATTTCGTGACTGTATTAGATGGCTTCAGAGATCACCTATTGCATATGCTATCTCTCACTCACCTACTATTTATGATCTTCATATTCGAGATTTTTGGAGATCAGCAGAATACAACACTGGAGGAGATGTATAGAGAATCACAGCTAAAGTGATTGATCATGATATAACTATTACTGCTGAGAGCGTGTCTAGGATTCTTAGACTAGAAGATGATTCTGGTGATGAAGTGGATATGACGGAGTCTGAAGTGTTCCAAGCTTTCAGACGAATGGGGTATGAGGGACCAGCTTTTGGTTCAAGGAAGGAGATTAAAAGTCTTTTTATCTAAGGAATGGAGATATATAGCTCATGTTTTTATTATGTGCTTAGATCACCGTAAGGGTGGATCCGATGGACTTAATCTCGACTGGGCCAAAGCTATGGTGATATGTTGTAAAGGGAGAAAGCAAACATTGCTAGACTGATCTTTGCGTGTATGGCAGAGAATGTGATGGTTGTGAAGAAAGATAAATGGTTGTTATACCCTCGCTTTCTTCAGATGATTATTGATGATCTTATTCCTGATGTTCCTAAACATGGTGAAGTCAAGAGACTAGTGCAGATGAACCCTCGGATATTTGCTGATTGCTGTGCTATCCGTCATGATTTCGGTGGTAAAATCACCCATCTTTGGGAAAATATGTATCCTCCAGAACGCTGGAATTATATCAGACGGGTCGATGAATCTGAAAACAAAAGGGCTGAAGAAACAAGGGTGCAGCAAGCTGATGCAACTAAGAAGAGGAAGAGATATGCAAAAGAAAATTATGATTTTGAAGAAGATATTGATGCACAAGCAGAGGAGATCAGGGTGGAGAAAGAACGGAGATCTAAAAAGAAAACTGACTTTGTTGAGCCTGAACGGAGAACAAAACATCGACACGAGGGATTTACAGCCAGGAGAGAGGCTAGTGCGGGTCTTGATGAGGATGTGATTCGTAATCTACATACTTCATTAGCAAATGAGTTGAGTATGATAAAGACTAAACTGACGAATCAGGAGATTAGGGAAAAACAGAAGGATGAGGTAATTGAAGGAATGCAAAAGATGTTGGTTGACCAGAATAAACTGATTAAGAGATT
This sequence comes from Flaveria ramosissima, assembly GCA_025215565.1. Classification (NCBI taxonomy): domain Eukaryota; kingdom Viridiplantae; phylum Streptophyta; class Magnoliopsida; order Asterales; family Asteraceae; genus Flaveria; species Flaveria ramosissima. The sequence continues at coordinate 47,057,543 of CM046035.1, read as the reverse complement.
GTTTGAGGAAATTTCTCAGATGAAAGCTGCAGCTGGCCTACCTAGTCAACTAACTCAATCTGAGTTAGATGATTTGACTGATATATCTAAGTACTCATTCTTGAATGTAGGTACTTCATCTAAGGTAGGAGAGGGCACTTCTGGAGCAGCTAATACTGAAGCAGGGGAACAGGAGATCCCAAGAGAGGATGCTGGAAGAAATGAGGATGATGATATTATTGAGGCTGAGTTTGTTAACTTACAGTTTGATTTTGATAAGGATATTGTGGGTGAAGAAGTGGTTGTTACAGCTACCACTGAGGGAGTGTCTGATAAAGGAAAAGGTTTGGTTGATGAAGATGAGGAGGATGAACAATTGGTAGATTATGATTCTTAACCAGAATTTTATGAAGTAGATGAACGACCACTGGTATATGTTGCTAAGAAGGGAGAAGATGAAGCTGATGTAACATCTCGTATTTCTGATAATTAAAAGTTAACTTTGTTAATTCTTATATGGTTTATTTATGTTATTTATAAAACTTGGTGGGCCATTTATGTATGATTTCTTATTTAACTTAAAGTTTATAAGCTAAGTAAGTAACAATAATGATAACAATTATAATAATAACAATAATAATAATAATATCGATAATAATAATGCTAATAATAATAATAATAATAATAACAAATAATAATAGTAATAATATAATATTGATAATGAAATTAATAATAATAATATTATTAATAATCATGTGACTTTTAACTTAAAACAACTAAACTAGGGGGCTAAATTGTTAGTTTTAAACTTTACATTAAAGTTTAGGCATAAATCATTGAAATCTAAAGTTGAGGGACCAAATTGTAAATTAAATTAAAAACACCCAAACCGGTTCCCCCACCCCGTCGACACCCTTAACTCCGGCCAACATCCGGCCACGGCTCCGGCGAGCCCTCGAACACCATAATCGACCGTTTCTTGATCCGAAACCGTTCGAAAATCCTTCTTGTAACCGTTCCGAACACGAAACGCGCATTAATTTGTGTGTTAAGTCGACTATGGGGGCTTGTGAGTTCGAGTAACCGCCGGCCATCAATCCCAAGTCGTTTGAGCTTTAAAACACAATAATAATCAAATTAACTCAACCAAAACGATCTTTTATCTATCCCTAACGATTATCACATCCAATTTCACCTGATAAACACAATTTCATTGCAATTGATCACCACTATCATCGTGATGCAACTTAATGGAGGTCCATGTTCGAAGTCCTATTACACCAAATTAACAGAGGGCTTTTGCTCATTATCGATCCTACAAGCTATCTGCAAAGTTAATTTGAATAACAACAACGTTTGAATAACGAATCGACAGCAAGGCGGTCGCGATTTTCTTTGTTCTCGTACTAATCATTTCAGAATCAATTCAGGTAATTAAGCACGTATACATACTCGGTTTTACATGGGAATCAAAAGCCCTAAGATTGATTTTATCAACATCAACGAATTGGGGTTCAATTTGGGACAATTCGGTTCTAGGGCTCATGTTGTTTTGGGGGATTTTGCAACTAAAGTTTATAAACATTTAAAGGAGCAATTAACCAGATCTGGGCTTCTAGCCCAACTGGTTAATACTCTATCCACCACAACCGAGGTCGGGGGTTCGAACCCCACCCTCAGCATTTATTATTTTTGTCATTTTGATATAATTTAAACTTCAAAAATTATAATAATATGTTATTAAATCAAAGTAAAAGTTATTTTAATAACTAAAATATTTCAGAAATTATTAAATTTATTTTCATGTGTTAAAATTTATGATTTTAAATTTAATTATTTTTAGGATAACAAAGGCTATAAAACATTATTAATTCTTTTATGTAATTTAAATGCTAAAAATATTTATGATTCAAATTTAGATTGTTTCAAAACATCTTGAATCTATATGTTAAATAACTAATTATTCAAGTAGTTATTGAAATAATTATTTAAATAATTAATTATTCATCTAATCATTTAAGCATGTTATATCATAATTAGTTAATAAATTTATTTGTTAACTTGCATTTAGATTCTTAAAATTTATAAAGACAATATAATTTGCTTTATTCTTATTTTTTATGATTTTGTATTATAAAACCTTTATAATAAATCATGTAAAAGTTCAAAACTTAATAAAATGATTTTAAATAGTTTTAATGTCACTTAAATAAGTATTGTATTAATTCTCTTTATCAAGGTTTAAATAATAATTATTAAATTAATTATTTCTTTTCGCATATTATACTTAATTTCTATTAAATCAATAACTTAAATTGTTGAGACATTTTTATTCGTAAACTTAATTGATTTATATTATCTTTATTAACCAAAACGTAAACGATTCATTATTTTATTATTTAAACCCTCAAATTCCAATGGAAACCCTAGACCACGTTAGAATGTTAAACTTATTATTATTCAACTTAAACCTTGTAAATATATATTCTTAGGTACCTTTTGAAGGATTGCGTTGGAACGTTATTATTATTTCTTATTAATCATCATTCTTATACTTATTTGCCATGTGAGTTTCTCCATGCCCCTTTTTACTTTATTTCACAACTTTTGGGGTGAAACATGTTAACCTTATAAACTTACACTTGTAAACATCTTGATACTTGTAAATGCACATGCAATTCATCTTTACTTTTTGTCATGGTTATTTGTGTTATTGTAAGTCTTATATGAGATACATATTTTGTTTACAATCATTAACTATTGCTAGCCTGGCGACGTCTTAGATCTTTGGGCCTGACAAGCCTATTTGGTGCTAAAGTCGAGGTATTGCCGACTCCTAGGGGCCGTACGCTTGTGCACTAGGGAACCAAATACACTTAGCCAATCTTTTATACTTGTAATCAAGTCGAGGTTTGTTGTAACGATATGTGTTCTATAAACTTACTAGCTTATAACCTATGACATGAATTGCTACTTGTAACCTTTTCATATTATGTATGAAAACCTTGGAAACTCACCAACTATTTATAGTTGACCTTTTATTTTTATCATGTTTCAGGAAAACCCCCAAGTTTGAAGTGAACTTATGTTGCTGGCATATTCTAGGACTTGGACCTAGTTAATAAACAAAATGATTATGTTTGCTATTTCATGTTGAAACTTATTTCATTATTGAGACTTATGCTTGTAATGTAATTTTGAAACTTATGTATATTATATTTGGATTTAATAATAGCGTTATGTGGTTGTGAACAATCTTAACCCTCACATCTCGACGTTTCCGCCGTCAAGGTTGGGGTGTGACAGATTGGTATCAGAGCCCATAACTATAGGGATTTAGGTTATTAGAAATGGTGACCTAGACTATAGTTGCATGAACCTCATAGAAAGATCCTTATACCTTTGTACTTACATGTTGTTTGCATGCTACATAATGCTATGCCTTTTGTGCAACTTGATGCCTTAGCATAGGATTGCCTTATGTATGCTTAAACTTAGTTACTTGTCTCCCTAAACTTAACTTTAACTCTTTGATTCTCCCCGACAAATGAACTTCCTAAATTTATTCTCAACGACGTGTGGAATCTACACTTATCATCGTGGGTTTAGTTCCTTAGACTCTATGTCTAATCTATAAAAATCTCATCAAGGTTTTGATTTCATAAACCAAAGGAATTTGTGTGACACATAGACACCTGTATTCTGGATTTCCTGGCAAAAGGCCTTCGGGCTAAGGCAAGCATATCGTATAAATCTCATTGTGAGACCAGTTATGCTTACCTGGGGATTTCTGGGATGAGTGATAAACTATGGTCAACATACACAAGTCTCTATGGCAAATGGGTCAATTTACCTTGACGTGTCAACGATTCCAAATGGTAATGCGTTACCAAATGGAACCATCCTCTACGTATCTTAAAAACCTTTGATTCCTTGAGCTGGTATCCCTTCATTCTTATCATACATAATGTTCCTATTGATATTGAACCTACCCTACATTTCAACTATTACGTTTAAACACCGTTACACGTTGAGCGTTTCATGTAACTATTTCTATATCTGGACCAACGTGAACATGGATCTTGATATACCCAAAGATATTGGGAGTCTAAACCGAATGGTCAAAAAAAAAAACTTTAAACCGTTACTTATGGTTTCCAAGTTTTCTTAAGGATGTGTCCCATAACTAAGAACATGCAATGCTATAGGTGAAATTCTTACATCTCGGGATACTTTATCTAGGCAAAGTGTAAATGGTGATTTGACTCGATCGTTGAATCCATTTACTTGACTCGAAAGCCTTGAGATGAGTGATCACTTATAAGTACGCATGTCTTTAATAAGGTTATGGTTGACCTCATGACTTGAGGAGTTCATGTATTTCTTTCAATTGGAAATCGAATGTTCACATCTCGTCGTGGTGTTGAATCACTCTTGTCATTGATTTAGTCTTCCTGATTTAAACCATTCAAGATTTGAACACCATCATAACTAATTCTGTTACCTCGAACTTTGACCTTAAACTTTGTAAGCATGATTTCTCTTTTGTTACATTAATGTAACTTGAAATTTTCTGAATTTTTAATGGATACTCTCTTCCTTTCGTTGATAAGTCGAACTTCATACCGTTTGCACCGTGGGAGATGCAAGAGTTGCAAGTCAATCTATGACTAAGAACACTTGTATTTCCTAAATTCTAACTCATCAAAACAGGGGTGATTCCCTTACTTTGATGATTCTCTATTCGTTCGATAAATGGTTTTTTTTAATTGTGTGTTTTATGAAATTTCATCCTCTGGATTAGGGTGATTTCCTTATCTTGAGGATTGACCTCAATTATTCTCATTGGAACTTGCATTTCACCAATGACATGATCTCACCAAAATAGGATTGAAACCCGTACTTTGGTGACAAATGTCAATCTTCGATTATTTTCTTGTTATTATGAAATTCAATCATCAAGATAGGCGTGAATTCCATACCTTGATGATAATATCATCTTTATGAATTGTATTTGTTCCAATGAGACGACTTCATCAAAGTAGGAGTGAATTCTGGATTTTGATGAAGAAGTTCATCTTGTTATATTTTGTTTTTTGTAAAACTTCACCGTTAAGATAGGAGTGACTTCCCTTACCCTAATGGTGAGTTATCTCGTCTTATTTCTGTGGATCCTCAACAAGGAGTTGGGATCGAACTTTTTAATTGGTAAGTTAGCGGTCATACCTTGGGAATACACCATCAAGTTAGGAGTGAAAACCGCACCTTGATGACTATTCTCATTTCTTGATCTCCAACTTACCAAGGTTTTAGTCAAGTGACAAGGAACATGTAGTAACTTGAAGGGTGAACCAATGTTAGTGTTTGGACCTATCAAGCCAAAACATGATTTCTGAACTTGAAAGGAGACCCGATCACTCTAGGTTGATTTTGATTTCGAGCTTGGAGCGTTTAAATTCTTAAATTGATTTCTTTCCCTTATCTTTATGTTTTGATATGATCTAGCTATATCGAACCATATTCCTTACTTATCAACTTTCATTTTGAGATAGCATCAACACATGTTTGTGTGATGGTAGTCTTCTTAAACGATCTTTCTACTAAATAAAGACATTATCAACTTGTGGATATGTCTTTCTAGTCATACGAATGTTCTCGACTGTACTTATGGGTTTGATGAACTACGTATGCAATCTATACTTGGAAACTTGCTATCTTGCAAAACATGTTTACAAATACTTTTCTTAATGTTTGCGTCATTTCTTGAATCGCTTTTGAACCTTTAACCTTGAAAATCGTTGAAACTTTATCTTGGTTTTGAACAACGAGACTCGTTATTACTTACGTTGTGACGCGGATATAAAGGTTCATAAACCTTCATAACTTGTAGTCATGGGTTTGGCATAAAGGAAAAGACGCAACTTGGTATGTATCCAAGTGTCTTACCTTCACATATGACAAGACCTAACATTCGTGATCCTATGGATCTCCTGTTTAACTTTTCATTCACTAAGTGTCTCTTATCTTAGCTGTCATGATGATAATTGGTGCATTATAGACCGATTGGTTAATTGCATATCAACTCATGTGGGATAACGGGTCGAGAAATTGACTTGTATCCATCTCAAATAGTCGTATACCGTGGTATGTCGTTAAATATCGATCGTTAATTTTAATGATCGATTCATTTTCCTGCTATTAGCAATGTTTCTAGTCATCATTATGAACGCATTCCAAAATCTTCGCATATCGTATTATTCTTAGACCGACGGTTTGGTCAAAGAAGCAATACATATTCACATGATATGCGTTAGGATCGTTTCGGTGACGGTTGGGATTCTTAAATCCTGACGGTTAACCTTTCTTATAAATTGTTGGTCTTTTATTGATTTCTAAACATCATTATATTCTAGAAGTTGTGACTTATAAATCTAAGGTACCACGGTAACTCGTCATCGTTTTCCAACGTTTCATCTCAAAACGTCTCGCGTTTATTATGCTGAGAATCTTGTAAGATTCCATAAGGTGAAGCGTTCCACCTGTAATCAAACGTCAAACACTGCTCGTTGAACACTCACTTTTCATTTCAATTCCTTTGTTCATTTAAGTTCATTCTTAATTTCGGGACGAAATTCTTTTAAGTTGGGGAGACTGTAACATCTCGTATTTCTGATAATTAAAAGTTAACTTTGTTAATTCTTATATGGTTTATTTATGTTATTTATAAAACTTGGTGGGCCATTTATGTATGATTTCTTATTTAACTTAAAGTTTATAAGCTAAGTAAGTAACAATAATGATAACAATTATAATAATAACAATAATAATAATAATATCGATAATAATAATGCTAATAATAATAATAATAATAATAACAAAAATAATAATAGTAATAATAATAATATTGATAATGAAATTAATAATAATAACATTATTAATAATCATGTGACTTTTAACTTAAAACAACTAAACTAGGGGGCTAAATTGTTAGTTTTAAAACTTTACATTAAAGTTTAGGCATAAATCATTGAAATCTAAAGTTGAGGGACCAAATTGTAAATTAAATTAAAAACACCCAAACCGGTTCCCCCACCCCGTCGACACCCTTAACTCCGGCCAACATCCGGCCACGACTCCGGCGAGCCCTCGAACACCATAATCGACCGTTTCTTGATCCGAAACCGTTCGAAAATCCTTCTTGTAACCGTTCCGAACACGAAACGCGCATTAATTTGTGTTTTAAGTCGACTATGGGGCTTGTGAGTTCGAGTAACCGCCGGCCATCAATCCCAAGTCGTTTGAGCTTTAAAACACAATAATAATCAAATTAACTCAACCAAAACGATCTTTTATCTATCCCTAAACGATTATCACATCCAATTTCACCTGATAAACACAATTTCATTGCAATTGATCACCACTATCATCGTGACCTGCAACTTAATGGAGGTCCATGTTCGAAGTCCTATTACACCAAATTAACAGAGGGCTTTTGCTCATTATCAATCCTACAAGCTATCTGCAAAGTTAATTTGAATAACAACAACGTTTGAATAACGAATCGACAGCAAGGCGGTCGCGATTTTCTTTGTTCTCGTACTAATCATTTCAGAATCAATTCAGGTAATTAAGCACGTATACATACTCGGTTTTACATGGGAATCAAAAGCCCTAAGATTGATTTTATCAACATCAACGAATTGGGGTTCAATTTGGGACAATTCGGTTCTAGGGCTCATGTTGTTTTGGGGGATTTTGCAACTAAAGTTTATAAACATTTAAAGGAGCAATTAACCAGATCTGGGCTTCTAGCCCAACTGGTTAATACTCTATCCACCACAACCGAGGTCGGGGGTTCGAACCCCACCCTCAGCATTTATTATTTTTGTCATTTTGATATAATTTAAACTTCAAAAATTATAATAATATGTTATTAAATCAAAGTAAAAGTTATTTTAATAACTAAAATATTTCAGAAATTATTAAATTTATTTTCATGTGTTAAAAATTTATGATTTTAAATTTAATTATTTTTAGGATAACAAAGGCTATAAAACATTATTAATTCTTTTATGTAATTTAAATGCTAAAAATATATTATGATTCAAATTTAGATTGTTTCAAAACATCTTGAATCTATATGTTAAATAACTAATTATTCAAGTAGTTATTGAAATAATTATTTAAATAATTAATTATTCATCTAATCATTTAAGCATGTTATATCATAATTAGTTAATAAATTTATTTGTTAACTTGCATTTAGATTCTTAAAATTTATAAAAACAATATAATTTGCTTTATTCTTATTTTTTTATGATTTTGTATTATAAAACCTTTATAATAAATCATGTAAAAGTTCAAAACTTAATAAAATGATTTTAAATAATTTTAATGTCACTTAAATAAGTATTGTATTAATTCTCTTTATCAAGGTTTAAATAATTAATTATTAAATTAATTATTTCTTTTCGCATATTATACTTAATTTCTATTAAATCAATAACTTAAATTGTTGAGACATTTTTATTCGTAAACTTAATTGATTTATATTATCTTTATTAAACCAAAACGTAAACGATTCATTATTTTATTATTTAAACCCTCAAATTCCAATGGAAACCCTAGACCACGTTAGAACGTTAAACTTATTATTATTCAACTTAAACCTTGTAAATATATATTCTTAGGTACCTTTTGAAGGATTGCGTTGGAACGTTATTATTATTTCTTATTAATCATCATTCTTATACTTATTTGCCATGTGAGTTTCTCCATGCCCCTTTTTACTTTATTTCACAACTTTTGGGGTGAAACATGTTAACCTTATAAACTTACACTTGTAAACATCTTGATACTTGTAAATGCACATGCAATTTATCTTTACTTTTTGTCATGGTTATTTGTGTTATTGTAAGTCTTATATGAGATACATATTTTGTTTACAATCATTAACTATTGCTAGCCTGGCGACATCTTAGATCTTTGGGCCTGACAAGCCTATTTGGTGCTAAAGTCGAGGTATTGCCGACTCCTAGGGGCCGTACGCTTGTGCACTAGGGAACCAAATACACTTAGCCAATCTTTTATACTTGTAATCAAGTCGAGGTTTGGTTGTAACGATATGTGTTCTATAACCTTACTAGCTTATAACCTATGACATGAATTGCTACTTGTAACCTTTTCATATTATGTATGAAAACCTTGGAAACTCACCAACTATTTATAGTTGACCTTTTATTTTTATCATGTTTCAGGAAAACCCCCAAGTTTGAAGTGAACTTATGTTGCTGGCATATTCTAGGACTTGGACCTAGTTAATAAACAAAATGATTATGTTTGCTATTTCATGTTGAAACTTATTTCATTATTGAGACTTATGCTTGTAATGTAATTTTGAAACTTATGTATATTATATTTGGATTTAATAATAGCGTTATGTGGCTGTGAACAATCTTAACCCTCACATCTCGACGTTTCCGCCGTCAAGGTTGGGGTGTGACAGCTGATGTGTTTGAGATGGACAAGAATGATTAGTTGGTGAAGGAAAAGGAGGCTGAAGAACTTACTCCTTTATTTCAAAATATAGAAGGTTTAAGCAGGAAAGAAGCAGATAAGAAGATAATAAGTTGGTGCTACAATCCTAGCTTAAAGATGTTTATGATTAAAAGAAGAGGAGGAAATATCAGCTACATGCTTAAGAGGAAGGCTTTTAAGACCTTGCCCAAATGGGATCTGAGACGGTTGGCAACTTTGCCTTTGATTAATGCTCATTTAAGTGAAAGGGCAGTATTTCTTGAGAAGGAAATCAAAAATGGACTTAATGATAATTTTGAGTCATTTGGATACATGAACGCTGAAAGAAAAAGATCAAAGAAAGATAAAGATTGGGAGACAGGCAAAGGAAGGATTGTATTGAGAGTCAAACCACCAAAGACTGTAAATAGGGTAAGATTGGCTGATCCTCTTCCCCAACGTTTACAGAACTTTGAAAAGTGGTTTTATGATAATAATACTGGAGAGGCGGTGATTAGAGCCAAACACGGAAAAGAGTTTAGGGTGTTTGACCCGATGGAGTTAATGATAATTTTGAGTTACAATATAATATTTTAAAATAAGATATGATTAAAATTATATATATGTAATAGTTCAAGAAATAAAACAATTATACTATTTTCTTTAACTCTCTTATCCAAATAGTTTTATTTTTTAAACATTTGTTTTAAGATATTTTTATAAAAATAAAAGGGTTTATAAAAATCATGTTTATTAAAAACTATGATTTGTAATTATTCTGATTGTTTTAATAAGATTGTTTTTAGAAAATTATACCTTTTTAATATTTTTTAAAAAAGGTTCAATTTAAAATATTTTGTTTCAAAAAGATTTAGTGTTTTAAAAAATTTCATATTATATAAAATTTTTGGTTTTTTTATTTCTGTTTTATTAAAAAATATGATTTTATAATTTCCTTAGTAAAATGTGTTTCTAAACAGATAGCTTAATTTCAAAAAGTATAGATGAGAGAAATGTAATAATGATAACAATAATAATAATAATAATAATAATAATAATAATAATAATAATAATAATAATAATAATAAAAAAGTAATAATAATAATAGTAATAACAATAATATTAATAATAATAATATTAATAATAATAATAATAATAATAATAATAATAATAATAATAATAATAATAATAATAATAATAATAATAGTAATAATAATAATAATAATAATAATAATAATAATAATAATAATAATAATAATAATAATAATAATAATAATAATAATAATAATAATAATAATAATACGTAAAATGGTCAATTTGATAAATCTAATAACAAAATTTAAAGTCAATCTACTTCAAGAAACAATTATGTTACAGTTAGGCAAACAATTGGGACCATTAATGTAATTTTTCAAAAGTTAAAACTAATTTTACAATATGAGCATAACACATAACACATGAACCAGTCATGTAATTAACTCATGTAAATATAATAATAACTAGCTTTAGTAAACTCATGTATTATACGGGTTGTATAAATAAAATATTAAATAAAATAAAATTATTAATTATATAACATATACTAAGACATGATATGATTGGAATTACGTATAAGTAATAAAATGATAATATGAACTTTTAAATTTTTTTTCAAAGATAAAGTAAACATTTTGTTTCAAACTAACGTTTTAAAAAATTTTCATTTTTAAAAATTTTCTTACTATAACTTCCTATTTTTATTTATTTTTTATAAAAGATTACTTTAAAAAACCAATTTTAAAATATTATGTAAAAATTGTTTATTTTTTAGAAAAAATCTTTTTATAAAAGGCTATTTCTATAGAAATAACATTAATAAAAATATTTCTTTCTTAATGTATTAAAAAACTAATTATAATACAAAAATGAATAACAAATATAATTAGTAATTAATGTAGTTATTTAATAGGAGAGAGAAACAAAATTTTTTTGATAATAATGAATATGGTGTTGACACGCGACACACCAATTTACCATTTTATTATAGTAGAAAGATTTTATTTGTTTATATTTAATTTTTATTTTTAAAAAGTGCATTTATTAATCATTATAAAAATTAGTTTTCATATTAAAATTTGGTATAATTTAAATTTTTAATCATTTCCGTATTAAGATTTGATATCAAATAAAGTGTGCAGTTAATTTCTTAATATTTAAATTGTTTTAAAATTTTCATATATGTTAAATAAGTAGCTGTTTCAAAATAATACCTCAGTGCAACAAAAAACAATAAGTTATCATTCATTTAAATTAAAACTAAAAATTAATATAAATAATTTAACTTAAAAAACAATTTATAATTAAAATTATACGATAAATTATCATTCATTATACACAATTTATGCCTTGAAATAGCAAATTGTTTGAGAAACAAAATTCCCGGTCTATGGACAAAAGTTATTAAAAAGTTGATACTATACTAATCTTAGTATTTAAAAATTATTTATAAGAGTTGGTATAAATATGATCAAATTTATCATGATATTTTTGAAAAAATAATAATAAAGTGAGTTAGAGATTTAAAGATAAAATTATTGCTTTTTGTATACTCATATGAAATTAAATCACAAAAAATAGAACTAAATAATTTTACTTTTCTAAAGACCTTAAGGTGAAGAAAGATGACTATACAATCATAGTAAGAATAATTAGACATTGAAAATATTCACAAGTGAGGTGAAACATATTCTATTGATATGACATTAACAAATGAGCTGGTATATTTTTAGATTAAATCAATTATTTATTATATCGATTATTAAAAAATTAATACTTAATTTTGTAATTAAAATATTGTGTTCTAATTCCCATTTATCAAAGTATAACTCAACGTCTAGAACATAATATTTTATAATATTAAAAACCATCTACATGAAAATAAATGTTTTTTATTCATATGTCATTGCTTAATGAAATCAAATGTAAGCATTTTAATAATGAACATATATAATGCTTAAATATTGATACAACAATTACAAAACGCACCAACTTTCTACACTTTAAATATGATTTTGACTTCACTATCTTTCGAATTATTTTATATCATTTCATCTCTCAAAAATTTAGAATTGTTTGTTTTTTTAATATTAAACTAATTATAATAGTTATATTACATTCTAAATTTATTACACAAATGATATAGAATTTATAAAGTCAACGTATACTTACATCTTATCATGTAAACACAAAAAAAAAAATCAATCTGAAAATAAATATGCAATCTTACGATAATTTTTTATCAGCATGTAGTACACAGGTACTAACCTAGTGAATGTATACAACTAGGATTTTGGACATTGTTAGTAATTAACAATGTATGGTTATATAAAATAAAAAAGTTGCATTTAATATTATTTTAATGTTTTAAGTACCATGAGCTATGAACATTTTATTCACATTCGTCCCGCCCGAGGTTTCCGCTATTATTTTAGGTGTGACAAGATTATCATGAAATGTTCCATATTTTGTTTTCATATGGCAAGTTCATTTTGAGTTAATTAGGGGTTTATTGGTTGTTGCAATTCTTCAATTGAAATGAATTTTAATATTAAATACCTTGTTGTTGAGAAATTTATGACTTAAATCAATATAATTAGTAAATCGATCTCTAATTCAAAATCAAAACACATTTTGAGTAAGTATTGATCAAATCAATCAATAGACTACATGAATAATGCAATCATTTTGAAATTAGAGTTATGAAACAAAACCAGGATCAATTTTTGAGTTAAATTCAATCGTAAGATCAGTTTGACTACAAGAACCTTGCTTAGATACCAACTTTTAAGGTCATTATCAACTTTAACACTGAGTTAATACCTTGAATTGTATGACTAGAAGAACCTTGCTTTGAATTTGTTGACAACCGCTTGACACAATAGTTTTTGAGTCCAAGCATTCGGCAAGAATAAGAGGGATTCCTTGTATTAAATCCTTGTTTAGAGACACGTCATTGTTATTTTGACAAAAATATATAACACCTTTAACATATTACTTAATAAAACATCTTCACCCAATGGTCATATGATAACTTTTCATGTGGCATCTTTTTTTCATCAACGTAACTTCTTCATGAACATGTAACTTAATACAATGGTAAATTCCTTTCTTCTTCATCAATTTGTCTTCGTCTTAATGATGGACTACCATATGATATTTCTTATTCATTAGAGAGGCTTCTTCATTAGTGGTGACTTACCATCAATGACAAATCCCTTTTATAGGTGTTAACTTGTCATCAGTGACAAGTCCATGAACTATATTCTATTAAATTTTTATTAGCAGGTGGCTTCAATGGCAATTCCCCTTAACCCCCTCAAGTGATAACTTTTCGTAAGTGACTAATTCTAATGATTCTTTAACATCATATCAGTGTCAAATGCCATCAGGAGAAACTTGTTTTTAGCACCAAAGCATCCTTTCGATGCCAACATTTTTATCCATGGTATTACTAACATCAATAACATAGTGATCTTGAGTGTTAGCATGCAATTGGTTACAAATTACATTTTTAATAGTACTTCAATTGTTAGCATCGAGAACTTTCTCATTAGCTTACTCATTAGCGACTCTTTTACTCATTGTACTTGATCATCAATAGCGACTTCTTCCTATCAAAGGTAAAATTAGATAATCATCAATTTTAGTAATCTAAGACCCAACATAAGTGAATCAAGAAGAACAATGGAAAGAGATGTGGGTTTTAAATGTACTTTTAATATAAGTTAATTACAAGACTAAATTACAAGTTTTGTCTTTTATATTTATTTAAATTATGGAATGGGTCTTTTAATTTCTGGACTTTCACTTTTTGTCCTTTATTTGAAAACTTGATTTATTTTTTTGTCCTTTAGCAAAATGTCCATCCATGTAATTTCTTAGATCAAAGAACGTTAATTTCATCTAAGGGTATAATGGTAATTTTCTCACCTTTAATTATTTTCATCACACAATAATCCTCAGTTTACCCCAAAATGCAGTCCAAATACACATCATATATTTCATGAGATATGTTTGTTACTAAAATGCAGTCCACTGTTGACAAAATGTAGTCAAATAATGCAGTCAAATGCGCAGTCAAATATTATTAAAATGCAGTAAAAAATAAAGTAAAAATGTAATAAAAAATACAGTAAAAATCAATTAAAAATGTAGTATAAACTGCACCTAAAATGCAGTATAACTGCAGTGAAAAATAAGTCAAAATACAGTCAACTATTAACAAATTACAATCATATAATGCAGTCAAATGTGAAATCAAATATTACCAAAATGCAGTAAGAAATGTAGTAAAAAATAAAGTAAAATACAATCAAAATATGCAGTAAAAAAAAGTTAAAATGCAATATAAACTGCAGCTAAAATGCAGTATAAACTACAGTGAAAAATAAACCAAAATGTAGTAAAAAATAAAGTAAAATTACAATCAAAATATGCAGTAAAAACAGTTATAAATGCAGTATATACTACAGCTAAAATGCAGTATGTTAGGATCTGGTATTTGAACGAAACACCAACTGATTAACGTGTAAACCAAAACAAATAGTGCGGAATCCTATTTGATTGGCGATCCAATCAGTGAGAACGCACGTAGAATCAATAAAGTATTGAATCAAACGTTAAGAATCGATTAGGAATCGATCTACAGCGTTCTATGAACTTGGAGTATGAACTTGGAGGCTTCTGGACGGCTAGGGTACGTCTGGAGTCGAAATAGAATGAATGCTTACGTTTTTCCACGAATTTGGTGGTATTTATAGGTTAGGGTTGTTCATTCGGGCGACTGAACCATTAGTATGGTTCAGTCGTTGTGAAGTCACTGGATCGGTAGACATCCGAGCATGTTCTTGACGGAAGGAAACAAAATCAAAACCAAGAGACAAACAACAAACACGATCTATATAAAAAATGGTTTCATTGATAAAACATAATGATTACAAGATCGTTACAACATAACATTCACGACTCTTGGCAAGGGGAGATCGAGCATGATCTCCCCTCTCATCCGGCAACCCTAGGCTCCGGGCAGACTCCCTCCCCAAACCCTTAATCTCTCTACACATTGAAACTGGTATATATAGGCCTCGGCCCATATTAGATGCGATTGGGCCCATTCGTGCGATTGGACCATGCGTATGGTTCAATAGTACGACTGGACCAAGCGTATGGTTCAATCGTACGACTGGACCATACTTATGGTTCAGTCTTACGAATGACCCAATCGCATCTCTCAGTCGCACGACTGGCCCATTAGCAAGGCTCAGTCGCACGACTGAGTCTCATTCGCATATGCTCCTACGAATGACCCGGTTTCATGTGTTTACAACATATCAGGTGTATTACATTAAGCCTAGACTATTCGACAAGCGACGGACACACTATATATGACAATATATGCTCCAACATATTCCCCCTTGGACGTTGCTTGCGAATAGTAGATAACACCTCTTACAATCTTCAGTCAATCTTTGCTCTGGGTGTCAATAGAATCAAACGAAAACCATATTAGCCAACGTTGCCGATCCGTCAGGTTGCTACAATATCCCTGACAATGAATTTAGGCATAATAGCTTTCGTTTACTTTGCAGAACACCATCATAGCAGCAAGATTCCCCATATGACTGATTTTTCCAGATAATGACATGAACAGTTTTCCATTGCTTCAATCTTCACACAGGCTAACATGATTAACATTAACACCTGCAGAAATTCCCCCTCACATTCAGCATATCCCAATATATAAACGTTGTGCTCTCTTGCGTCTTCATACAGTGTATTGGGCAAAAGGTAGAAGGTTCCAATCCACAGCTGACAATCTCAACCAAATCAGCATGCATGTAGATTCTTCATCAGAAACCGGCTCACATCATCACTTTCTGATTGCGTCTTCAATCTCTCTATACATGGATTCCCCCTAAGAATGAGAATCATCTCTGTGCGAATAGATATAACTTGATTGGCCCATAAATAGTCAGATGCTCCTGACTATCCCACAAAATCAGCACCGACTGCTGACATCTTCTCTTCTCTCTTTCGTGTTCCAACTTCATTCACCTATTCTGGAAGTCCGACGAATAATGGGGTATACATAAAACTTATTTGACATAAGAATCTCAGGGTGAATGTGCTTTGCTCATCCTCAAATCTATGCAAAAGGTAGTTCCAGACTCTTTTCTTTTTTTTTTTTGGTCTGGAACACCGTTCATCCGTATGACGTGGAGGAAAAATATCACATTCATGTAAATGAATGATACGAATGATATATTCGTGAGACTGGTCATAAGACTGGTCCAGTAGCATGACTTGTCATAAGACTGGTCCAGTAGCATGATTGGTCATAAGACTGGTCCAGTAGCATGACTTGTCATAAGACTGGTCCAGTAGCATGACTGGTCATAAGACTAGTCCAGTAGCATGACTGGTCATAAGACTGGTCCAGTCGCATTCCAGTCGTATGAATTGTCCATTAGCATGGTCCAGTCGCACGAATGGTCCATGAGCATGGTCCAATCGCACGAATGGTCCATTAGCATGGTCCAGTCGCACGAATGGTCCATTAGCATGGTCCAGTCGCACGAATGGTCCATTAGCATGGTCCAGTCGCACGAATGGTCCATTAGCATGGTCTAGTCCCACGAATGGGTCTGCATGCAGATTTTCAGATCTGCAGCCGCCAAAGCTGCCAAAAACCCTAATTTGATGAATTTTACATGAACCAAAACAAAATAGACATCATCAGATTCGCAAGGGTCATAGGAACGTGGTTTTGAGTTCGATTTTAACATAGAAACAACACACGTAACAAGATCTGAGCAAAACACGAAGAACACGAAGTGGGTTTAACATCAAGAATCTAAAATAGATCCAGAAATCAAGAGCTCGGGTTGCTAGAATGATTGTTAGATCATTCCAGCAGTAACCGGCTCTGATACCAATTGTGAAGTCACTGGATCGGTAGACATCCGAGCATGTTCTTGACGGAAGGAAACAAAATCAAAACCAAGAGACAAACAACAAACACGATCTATATAAAAAATGGTTTCATTGATAAAACATAATGATTACAAGATCGTTACAACATAACATTCACGACTCTTGGCAAGGGGAGATCGAGCATGATCTCCCCTCTCATCCGGCAACCCTAGGCTCCGGGTAGACTCCCTCCCCAAACCTTTAATATCTCTACACATTGAAACTGGTATATATAGGCCTCGGCCCATATTAGATGCGACTGGGCCCATTCGTGCGATTGGACCATGCGTATGGTTCAATAGTACGACTGGACCAAGCGTATGGTTCAATCGTACGACTGGACCATACTTATGGTTCAGTCTTACGAATGACCCAATCGCATCTCTCAGTCGCACGACTGGTCCATTAGCAAGGCTCAGTCGCACGACTGAGTCTCATTCGCATATGCTCCTACGAATGACCCAGTTTCATGTGTTTACAACATATCAGGTGTATTACATTAAGCCTAGACTATTCAACAAGCGACAGACACACTATATATGACAATATATGCTCCAACAGTCGTGCGATTGAACCATGCGGTTGATCCATCCGCACGACTGAGTGTTCAGTCGTGCGACTGAGTCAATCTCATGTTACAATCATACGACTGATCCAGTCTCCTGGTTCAGTCGTGTAACTGAGTCATTCGCCTGAAGTTATTCATGCGTATGGTCCATTCGCATGGGCCATTCGCATGATAACTTCATTATGTTAAGTTTGAATGTATTCATTAATATAACATTATGTGTATCAATTCAAACAATCACAAACCTATTCAACCAATTCAACATCAACTCATTAATGAAATATTAAACATTATAAATCACAAACAACCAATCTCATTTCATTAATATTCCAAACATTACATCAGTGTAAGACAAGCAAGACCTATTACATTCATATCATGATCTAGGTACATATGTATCAACAAACTCCACTTGGACCTAGATCTATCTAATGTCTTGTTTTCTGCATCACCTCCTCATACTTCTTGTACTTTTCCTCTCTTGTGACTCCTGCGTGAATCTCAAACGCAAAGCAGAGTCTTATGACGTTCTGGAATTGGAGGGCTTGTACAATATCTTGCGTGTCATAGAACAGTGGCCACTTGTATAGAGTGTAGACATCATTAGCTGACAAGTTGGTGAGCCACATTAGGTCAAACACCCTGATGGTATCCATTTGTCCCTCTTTATTTAGAACTATGACCGCTTCCCCGGTTCTCCAATCATAGTACCACCACTTAAAGTGTGGAGTGAAGTCCTGTGGCATTTCCATGAGAGGGATTCTTGACATCGTTCTTGGAGGACTCCACTTCAGCATAATCTTGGGCTTACCAGTGATGGGATCAACTTCTGATCGTCTGATATACCTTGTAGGTTGTTGAGGTTTGAAGTTGACCCACCTGGTGTGGTACTTTTTCTTTAGGGCAGCCTCAAACCAGCCTGACATCTTCCTTGGGTCAGCATATAGAAGCTTCAATTTCGCCAGCTGGTTGAGCTCAAAACCAGGTAGAGTCTTTAGATCATGTGGAAATCTAAAGTACTCTATGCCCTTCTCCCTTTTAACGGCATAAACCTTCAGATCCTCAAAATGTGCCCACGCTATTATCCTGCCCGACACCTTATGATGTTTCTTCACTCTGTAGAGTTTGGTGTAGACATTCTGTGTAGGAGCGGCGCGTTGGGCTCGGATTTCCTCAAAACAAGCAGCCCATTCAGCCTTTCTGATATCAACATCGTTGTTTGAGGCTTGGGCCTTTCCTTCTGTCTTCTCAGACTCCTGCTCCATCTGATCTAATACCTCAAATGTATCACTGACTAGGGATTCACCCAGATTAGGGACCACATTTTCCTCGTTGTCAGCATACTGCGGATAGTGCTCTACTGTGACGTCTTCTATCTCTATCTCATCAATGTCATTTAGCTCTTCGTCACTGGTAGAGTCACACGTTGGAGCATCCTTAACGATCTCATCGGGATTTAACTTGAACATCTCAGCTAGTTGCTCATTTGAAAGATCATGAATTATTTCCCCTTCTTCAGGGGTATAACTCACAGATCTCCTGACGATCCCTTGCAGATCAAGAATCATAGTTAATTGAGTCTTGACCTGCTGAAGGGGAGCAACATCAAATTCATCCCTTTGATAGTTTGGATCTGTTTGATTTAAACATGTAACATATCAACCATTAGTTAATAATCAAGTCAGAAATGCATTAATCTTAATATAAACATCAAATATATAAGTTTAAATACATGATTCAAATACAAAAGTTATCAAATACATAGACATCTAATCATTACTTTTGTCTTGAATCACTGGATCATCACTTGGTGAGGCAGAGGAGGAAGCTTGTTGGTCTTGATTTCTCTTTGATCTCCTTCCTTGACCCTGAGCTGAGGTAGATGCAGCTGCATCTCCTCCTTCATCATCATCATCCTCATGCCTGTCCTCTATCCTTTCTTCCTCAATCCCTTCATCATCATCAATCTCTTTATCATCGTCCTCATCCTCATCCTCATCATCATCATCACCATCATCACCATCTCCTTCCTTAATCTTCAGAGGCTCATCTTTAGATCCCTTAAGCTTGAGCATGATGGTCTTTTTAGCATCCTCCAACTCCTCAATCTTCTTAACTGATGTGACTCTATGCTCTTGGAGTTGGGCAATCTCGTGGCTCTGAGCAGCCATTTGCTGGGCCTGCTCCTCGATCAGCTGAGCCTGCTGAGAGATCTGGTGGGACTACGCAGCTGTGAGATCTACCAGCTGACGGATCTGCGCAGTCTTCTCTTCATCAGCGGCTAACAGACGCATCACTATACGGTTCAGCGCTGAAAGCTGTTCCTCTACCCCAATGGGAGGTAGAGGTGATCCATATAGGTGTGAGGGATGTGATGATGGCCCGGCTTGGTGGCTAGTGGTGGTGGTGGTGGCAGTGGTGAAGATGGGGTTAGGTCTAGATGATAGTGGAGGTGATGTAGGTGTGAATGACATGGTGGTGGATGGCATATATGTAGTGGTGGGAGGTCTGGTGATAGGGGGTGTGGTAGTGGTAGTGGTAGCTGTGGTGGCTGTGGTGGTGGATGGTGTGGCTGTAGAGGTGGTAGTGGTGGTGGTAGTTGTGGTGGCTGTGGTGGTGATGTAGGCGAGTCTTCTCTTCTTCTTCTTCTTCATGCCGTGGGGCTGAGCCATCCTTTTCTTCCTCGATCCTGTCGAGGAGGATGCTCCCCCTAGAACACGGCTCGATGGCTCTGGGGCATAAGTCGGGTCAGCTGCAGTCTCTCCCGATCCACTGGGGCGTTCACCAACCGCCCGGAGTCCATGTTCTGTGGGAACAACTTTGCTTCCCACAGTCCTGGTCAGTGGCTCCTCATCTGACTCTTCTTCTTCCTCACCAGGTATAAAGTCCTGGTGGAACCCAGCCGACTCAGCTATATCTCCATTGGGGGCAGATACTGGAGGTGTGCTATCAGTAGTTGTGCCCCTCGGTGGAATGGGCATGTCATCTCCAGCATCCCCACTGTCATCATCATCAAAATCATCGGTGGGTAGAGCAATCTGATCAACATCAGAATCACTGTCGTCGTCGCGCCACTTCCTCCTAGCTGGCACCACATAGTCCTCACGGGCCAGATGCCCAAACAATCTCCTGACAGGGGGTTTCACCTGCTTCCCCCTGTATACCTTCATCCTGCCCAAGGTGGTATCATCCATCACCTCAAGCACTACAGCATCATCCTTCTCCTTTGGCAGGGAGGGGAGCTTCTGGTCTATAATCATCTACATGAATCGGGGGTACATACAGATGCCCTCCTTCCCTTTCCCCTCAATGTTCTCCACCAAGTAGGTGAAGATCATCCTGGAGAAGCTGAACGGGTGGTTCAGCACCAACGCAACATAGTCATTCTGGATCTGGTCAGACAACTCATCAAAACCTCCCTTCCTGGAAGCTATGCACTTTAGCAGCACGTGAGCAAGGTACTTAAACTGGGGACACAGGTTGCTCTTGTTGAGCACACCAGCATTGATGTCCCCAGAGTACTTGGCTCGAAGAAAGCATCCTCTCACAGTAAGGGGGTGTAGTCTAGTAGGACAGTCAGCATCGTCCCCCAACTGTAACACGATCCTAAGATCCTCCTCTGTGATAGCTATAGCCTCTCCAAAGATAGTACTTCTGATGCAGTGAGGCTCAGAGGATCGATCGACTACCACACCTTCCCAGAAGGCCTGCTGAATAGAACGATAAGGAGTACATGGAGCAAATATAGTGTGTGAAATCCTCGATCTCCTTAGGAAGGTGATAATGCCAGAGAAGTCTGCAACATTTCTGGATGTCAGATCTAGATGAGCACAAATATTGTGCTTCGTACTCATGGTCCATCGACTCGCCATCTGTTACACAAGGAAAGTATACATTAGTACACATAGGTTAAGAATGTCATGAAACACTTGGACTTAAAAAAATTCTTTCTGTCATGCGAATGAGGTTGTGCGACTGAGATCAAGTCATGCGAATTAGCAGTGCGACTGAGATTCAGTCGTGCGAATGACCCCATACGTACGACTGAGTGTGCGACTGGACTCATGCGTATGTAACCTCATGCGGTTACACCAGTCGTGCGACTGAACTCATACGCATGGTTCAGTCGTGCGGTTAAGCTATTCGCACCCTTCAGTCGTGTGACTGAAGTTCATCAACCTGTCCATTCGCATGTTGTTCTGTCTGTTCAATTCAAATTCGATTTTTCACCAATTTTGAGTTTTATACTTCGTGTTCTGGTTCATTAGACTCGCAATCCATTCGTTTAACACCTAACATCTTTAATTTCATTTGTTTACGTCGTTTAGTTAGGTTATATTGCCACATAAATACACAGTTTTTCCAACGAGTCCGATTTTCCCGTTTTAGTGTCAAATTGAATGATTTGGTAATGTATTTGCACCGCAAATTACCTGTAGAGTCAATGCAAATGGTCAGTAAGTGAGAATCGAGGGTTTATAGTGGTCAGACGAAATTTGGGCAGAGTAACGTTAGTCGTGCGATTTAGGGTAAATTTGAGAGTGGTGAGTCTCTGCGACCGACTCTCCCTCTATTTATACTAACCCTAAATTCAATCGTACGACTGGGCTCATACGCACATTTCATTCGGGCGAATGGGCCTCAGTTGTGTGATTGGTTCAGTCGCCCCTCTTCAGTCGTCCGACTGGAGTTCAGTCGTGCGACTTACTCATTCGTTCGCTCTTAAACATCCGATTGGGTCATTCGTATGGGCCATTCGGTTGAATGGTCCATACTCATGGTCCATTCGTACGAATGGCTCCCATTCGTATGATAAGTCCATACTAATGGTCCATTCGTGCGAATGGGTCATACTTATGAAATTTTCTGCCATTTTGACCATTTAACATTTAAACCCTTTTTAACTGTTGAATGAGCATTTGATCATCTCAGACATGATCATTTTAACTTGAAAACTTTTGATCACCTCAGACGTGATCCTTTTAAACACTTTGTCACCTCAGATGTGACCCATTTATCTTTTGAAAACACATGTGGTCATCTCAGACATGACCCTTTTTGGTGAGTTAAACCCATACTGAATTTCATGATGTAGTCCGACAAACAAACAAACTGAAATGACTAAATAACTTAGAAAATTAAACTAAAGTACAAAAATTAAACTTGTTTTTGACTTTTTGTGAGAGATAAATCCTAAGATAAAAATCTACTGGATTTGGTTCCGGAATAGGCAGCTTCTATTTAGTTTGACCATACCTGGACCAATTCAATTTTGGAATCATACAGGCAAGTCAAATCATTGGGACTTGTTATCAAAACCTTTTGATGCTCACTTCTTGGTTTTCATCCAGAGTCGTTAGCAAATTTAGGAAATCATACTGGTACTATTAGATTCCCACATTGATTTGAAATTTCAAGAATTGCAGCCACGATGATTGTCAGTATATTTGTCCTCTTAAATCCATACACAGACTTTTGACACAGATTGGTGATAGTTTAAGGTTTAATTATTTCAACCAACATTTGTGGATCCCACACTTATATGGTAATCAACATTCCTCAGGAGCTTTTGAGCGGTCTACGGGTATTTTGACAAGAAGAGACTATTCTTAGAGCTTTCAAAGAGAAGCCAATCCTCAGGTCAGTGCCATCGCACAGCAGAGAGGCGGCAAACAACAATGAATTCTAGAATATCTAGGTTATGCTTATCCTTAGGTCAGTGCCATCCCACAGCAGAGAGGCACACAACCTATCTTCTTATTAGAGCATCTTAATTTCTTTTGCATATAATGCACCAACAACAGAAGTTATTAGCTTGATAGCATTTGCCTTTCATTTTTTTTTCGTGCTTTGCTCTATTTATGGTCATCCGCACACATTTGTGGCGTTTACATGCTCATTACCCCTTATTGGAATATTGTTGATTGTGTTAACCAGTGATAAGATGGGAGCCCACAGTCAGTTGAACAACTTAGTTTGATCTTGAGATCACCAGTCAGGTCTAATCATCTATTGTGTTGAATCTACCGACATATCATCTGTGGTCTAGCAACGTCTAGGTCTACTTTCGTTGTGTTACCTTAGAGTTACCAGTTTTTCTATCATCTTTCCTTTTATATTGCTCAGACTACACAGACTTATACTTTAAATTTTGCATCTTTTCTAAATTAAATTTTAAAGTCCCTCTTGATTTGTTCCTGTGTACTATCATTTTCCAAAGAGTTTGAATCGGTATCACAAGTACAGTCTACCTTATATCAGCTAGCCTCTCCTTCTCCCTCGTGTTTTTTTTTTAATGTTATTGGCTGACCTATTCTCACCCTAAAATTCTAATATCATAATAGATTTAATTATTTTAGGATTTTAATAGACAGCTAAATAACATGAATTTAATTTAAACAGAAAATAGAATAAATAAATAAAGAAAATGAAAAAGAAAAAATTAACTACACTGCATCGGACTACACATGATCATCATCAGGAATAACATCACTTTTCTTTTTAACGCCGTTGACCTCTAACAGATATAGAAAACGTGGTTTGTCAAAGCTTTTGTATAGAGGTCAGCGCGTTGAAAATCAGTATTAATTTTTACCACATCGATTAAGTTCTTTTCAAAACAGTCCCTTATAAAATGGTATTTGATACCGATGTGTTGGTCTTTGGATGTTGTACTGGATTTTTAGTTACTGCAATTGCAGCAGAGTTATCAACAAAGATAGGAGTAGAAGAGAAATTTAAACCGTAGTCCCGCATTTGTTGTTGAATCCAAATGATTTGTGAACAGCAACTTGCAGCAGCAACGTATTCGGCTTCACAGGTTGACAATGCAACCGAGGTCTGCTTCTTACACTGCCAGGTCACTAATCTCCTCCCAAAGAATTGACACCCTGCTGATGTAGACTTGTAGTTCATCTTGCAGCCCCCGTAATCCGAGTCACTATACGCCGTGAACTCAAAGTCATCATCATGAGGATACCATAACCCAAGTGTGGGTGTACCCTTCAGATAACGAAATATCCTCTTGACCCCGATCAGATGGTTAACCTTAGGCTTAGCCTGATATCTAGAACAAAGACATGTAGCATACATGATATCAGGTCTTGAGGCAGTGAGGTACATGAGAGATCCAATCATTCCTCGGTACGTTGTGGCATCTACCAGATCTCCATTTTCATCAGGTTCTATATCATGATTTGTAGCAAGTGAAGTCCCAGCTGCAGAAGCATTCTCCATGTCAAACCGACTGAGAATGTCTCCCACATACTTGGTCTGATGTAGAAAGATCCCTTTTGGTGTCTGATCCACCTGTAACCCGAGGAAGAATTTCATCTCCCCCATAGCACTCATCTCAAACTCTGCCTTCATTACTGCTTCAAATTCTTTGCATAATTCTTCGTTCTTTGAACCGAAGATTATGTCATCGACATAGATCTGTACTAGCAGTAAATCTCCATCTTTTTCTTTGATAAACAGTGTGCAGTCAATGACTCCCCTGCGAAAGCCGTGTTTCACAAGATGAGTCGAGAGTTTCTCATACCAGGCCCTTGGAGCTTGATGAATCCCGTATAACGCCTTGTCGAGTTTGTAAACTCTGTCCCGATGATAAGGATCTTCAAATCCCTCGGGTTGACTGACATAAACTGTCTCTCGGATTTCCCCATGAAGGAATGCACTCTTCACATCTAATTGATAGACTTTAATCTTCATATACAATGCATAGGCAAGGAAGATACGGATGGCTTCCATCCTTGCCACGGGTGCAAACACTTCATTGTAATCAATCCCCTCGACTTGGCGAAATCCCTGAACCACCAGTCGAGCCTTGTTCCTGATAATGACACCTTGGTCATCCTTCTTGCATTTCAAGACCCATTTGGTGCCAATGACCTTAGCACCTTTAGGTCTATCTACCAGAGTCCATACACCTAACTTCTTGAACTGAAGAAGTTCTTCTTGCATGGCACTCACCCACGCCTCATCGTTTAGTGCTTCACTGACGTATTTTGGCTCAAACTGCGAGACAAAACACCGATAAGCACCATCATGAATGTAACCTTTTTCCATAACAGAGGCATAATCAGCTGAGTACAGCTGATTTCTGGTTTGTACTCCTGATCTGACATCCCCAATGACATTGTCTAGGGGATGATAGACATTTAGCGTGATCCTGGAGTAGTAGGAACAGCTACCTCAGAGCCAAGATTATGAACATTTGGTTCTGCATCTGAGGTAGATGGAGTTTGAGGTTCCGAAGTCGAAGGGGCATCACTGTTAGATGCTTGTGGACTTGCAGGAATTAGAACCTGTTCCTCCTGACTGTTCTGGTCATCTTCTTCAGCTTCATCTTCTGAGGAGGAGTCACTGTCGTCGACTACTCCCCCTGAGTGATGAGATGATTCTCCCTGTGAGCTTGATGATGTTGAATCAAGAGATGGTGTATTCAAGATATCATACATCATCCGTGTAGCTAATTCGTCATCAGAAGGAGAGATAGGGATGTTGAAGGACTTGAAGAATCCATCATAGTCGAAAAAGTAAGCAGGTCCTTTGCCAGTAGGTGGTGTGGTATATCTCTGAACATTAACATTACACCACACTTCTACTAAACCCGTTGAGTTGTTGTAAACTCTCTTGTTCGGTATGTTGTATCCTAGGAAGATCCCTTCATCAGCCTTCTCGCTGAATTTACCTTCTTGAGTCTTCTTCAGAAGTGTGCACAGCGCGCCAAATGGTTCGAGATACTCCAGATTAGGTTTACGTCGTTGTAGTAACTCGTAACATGTCTTTCCATGGCGCTTGACTACCAGAACTCGATTCAATGTATAGCATGCATTAGCCACTGCCTCATTCCAGAATTGGATAGGCAGTTTTGAGTCTGCCAGCATTGTCCGTGCTGTCTCTATCAAGCTTCTATTCTTTCTCTCAGCAACACCATTCATCTGAGGTGTGTAGGCAGAAGTGAATTGGTGTACAATTCCCTTTTCCTTGCAGTAAGCCTCCATCCACTGATTCTTGAATTCAGTCCCGTTGTCTGAGCGTATCTGTCTCACCTTCAGCTTGTAGAGAGATTCCAGTGTGGTTACTAACTCCTTGAATGACTCAAATGTTTCTGATTTGGACTTCAGAAACATTACCCAAGAGAATCTTGAGTAGTCATCAGTAACCACAAAACAGTACAAGTCACCTGCAATGCTCTTTGTACTGACTGGACCAAACAGATCCATGTGAAGAAGTTCAAGAGGAAGTTCGATAGAATGAACTTTCTTTTCCTTATGAGACTTCTTCGCCTGTTTGCCTTTCTTGCATGCTACACAGAAATCAGGAAGTTGGAAATTTTTTACGTTAACTCCTCTCACGAGATCCTTCTAGATCAAGTGATTCATCTTCCGTTGATTAATGTGTCCCATTCTCCTATGCCAGGAGATGGAGTCCTTCTCAATAGCTTTTGATAGAAAGCACTAAACTTCATGATCCGTTGTAGAAGCCGTTGAGAGATCCAAAACATAAAGGTCTTTATATCTTGAAGCTGTCATCAAAACTTGGTCCTCCGGAATCACGTAGTCTTTCTTTAGGACGTAACACTTCTTGTTGTCGAATATGACTTTAAATCCTTTGTCACATATTTGGGAAACAGAAAGTAAGTTGTTTTGAAGTTGTTGAACGTAGTTCACTTTATCAAACTTAACTTTCTGATTTCCAACCTCTCCCTGAGCTGTAATATAGCCTCCTTTGTTACCAGCAAACGAAACATGCCCTCCTTTTATTTGTTTGACATTTGATAAAAGAGCCCTGTTTCCTGTCATGTGCCTGGATGCGCCGCTGTCTAGAATCCACGTGTTGGTTTCAGCACTGTAGCGAACTCCCTGCACATACAATGTAAAACATTAGTTTAGGTTAGGAACCCAAGCCTTTACTGGCTTGGGTTTCCCAGAGGCATCACACATCATGAATTCAACCCATTGACCCTTGGAGGGTGAGGGTAGCTCAGGTGCCTTCTTGTCTTCATTATCAGACACGCAGGATGATTTTTCTTTCCATAGGCCAGTTTTGTGTAAGGCCTGTTTGTGATAAACAGTTGACTGGCTAACGGGTTGAACTTTGGGTTCACTAGTTCTTCTAGGTGGAGTTAAAGAACTCCTCTTAGAAGACCTAGGTTTTGAATCCTGAAGTTTTATTTTCTTCCTAGGTGTCTGATAGTAAGGACAAAAAGAAGCAATGTGTCCACACTCTCCACAATTGTAGCATGACCTGCTATCAACTTTATGATTAAACTTTCGTTGTGGAGATGTGTGTGACACCCTAGTGACATCACTTAGTTTGGGTTTTGACTTTGTTTCTTTTGATGTTTTCTCTTGTTTAACAAAATTAATTGTTTTAACACTTTTAACATCTTTTCCTTTTTGGTTAACTGGATTTTGACATGAGACTTGTGAAAGATTAACATTAACAGTGTTTTTAGGTTCAGATTTGACTTTGTTTGACCATGACTTTATATTAACCTTTTCAAATTCTTTTTCCAGTTTAACACAAGGCATTTTACCTTTTGCCTTTGAGGTGGCCTCCTTTTGTTTTGTTCCAGATTCAATTGAAGAACATGAGGAATCTGGATCACTAACAATAGGAGTAGACACCAGATGATCCACTCCATTAGCTTCCCATATATTTGGATCCACTCCATTGAGGTAGATCTCAAAACGTTGTTTCCAGTGGGGAAACTCATCTAACGTTAAAAGCTTTGGGGGTTTATTATGATTCCCCACCTCACTCTCAAGTAACAGTAAGTTCTGGATCCGTGAATCCTTCCCGGCTGTAAACGCTGACATCTGATCTTCCATCTCGATTAACTTTAAGTCTCCTAAACAATCTTTTAACTGGTGCGACTGGAGTGAAGCTAATGGACTATCCGTGTGAATGAACTATGCGACTGGTTCAATCGTGCGGCTGAACTGAGCGATTGGTCAGTCGTGCAAATGAAACTGATGCGTCTGAACACTGCGAACGGTAGGCTTAGTCGTACGAATGAAGATGCGACTCAGTCCAATCGTGCGTCTGGAGGATGCGAATGATGTCCAGTCGTGCGATTGGGTCAATCGTGCGACTGAAGTTGCTGTTTTGCGAAAATTTCTAGGTTAAACGTGTTTTGGCCATAAAAATCCGAATTTTCACCAACCCTAATCGCCTAATGCCGTAGAAACCAAAACTTGATGAGCAGGGGACGTCCAAGACAACTTTTGACACAAAAAGATTGCGTTTTTAGAGAAAAAAACACAAACTTTGTATCAAAATTGATTGAATCACACGTAATCAAGAGCCAAAGCTCTGATACCACTTGTTAGGATCTGGTATTTGAACGAAACACCAACTGATTAACATGTAAACCAAACCAAATAGTGCGGAATCCTATTTGATTGGCGATCCAATCAATGAGAACGCACGTAGAATCAATAAAGTATTAAATCAAACGTTAAGAATCGATTAGGAATCGATCTACAGCGTTCTATGAACTTGGAGTATGAACTTGGAGGCTTCTGGACGGCTAGGGTACGTCTGGAGTCGAAAGAGAATGAATGCTTACGTTTTTCCACGAATTGGGTGGTATTTATAGGTTAGGGTTGTTCATTAGGGCGACTGAACCATTAGTATGGTTCAATCGTGAGATTGAACGATGCAGTTGATCCATCAGCCCGATTGAGTGTTCAGTCGTGCGATTGAGTCAATCTCATGTTACAATCATACGACTAATCCAGTCTTCTGGTTCAGTCGTGCGACTGAGTAATTCGCCTGAAGTTATTCATGCGTATGGTCCATTCGCATGGGCCATTCGCATGATAACTTCATTATGTTAAGTTTGAATGTATTCATTAATATAACATTATGTGTATCAATTCAAACAATCACAAACCTATTTAACCAATTCAACATCAACTCATTAATGAAATATTAAATGACAGGATCAACGATCACAAGTTTGAAGTATTAGAGTGTAATGCAGCGGAATGAAGAGAAGAATTAGTCAAATTATAGCAAGAGTATGTTATTTGTAAACAAATGCGAGAGAATATTTTTCTGTGATTTGGAATGTTTCAATAATGCTCAATATTATTGCTAAATCATTCACGGTTACAATAAGGTTGGCACTCCTTATATAGAGTGCAATCACTGCTGTAATCACGGGATGGTGATTACTAGCAGATCTAGTACAGAAATAACTACTTCTTAACAAACTACTGAAATGTTCACAACTACTGAGAACATGTCAGAGTGCTAAGTATAAAACATGAAACAACTGAAAAGAAACTACTGATACTACAACGACTGAAGAACAAGCTCTTCAGTCGTTTTACAAAACTACTGAAAAGAGAAAATATAAAACTACTGAAAGCAAACCGTCACAACTACTGAAGAAGTCCTCTTCAGCTGTTGTGACAACATCTGATACTTTGTCTTCAGCACTTGTCTTCAGACTTTGTCTTCAGCACTTGTGTCTTCAGACTTTGTCTTCAGCACTTGTGTCTTCAGACTTTGTCTTCAGCACTTGTGTCTTCAGACTTTGTAATCAGTTGTTGTCTTCAGCTGTTGTGGACTTCAGTAGTTGTTGAGACGTCTGTGGGACTTAAAGGTTTTTCTGATCCGGCTCATTGGTTCTTTTGGTCCAACAAACTCCCCCTGAACCAATGCAGCCAAAACCTTTAACTTTATTGAGGTCCCACTTATTGTTGGCAAAATGGATGGTCTTTTTCCTTCTTGATCAGTTGAGAAGATGACCCATATAAGCACCGGCCTGGAAGTAAGTCTCTGGTGATTTGGTTGGCAAAGTATGGATGGGAGCTCTGTATTGGGGAATTGGACACTGAGCTGTTCCCCCATCCATGAAACTCACTTCCCATGTATAAGCCTGTAGGATTCTCTGGTGTATGCTCTGAGAAACATGATTTGTTCTTCCATAGTAAGATTCTCTGGTTCACCATCAAACAATCCTTCACGCCCATACAGCTCTGAGATGTATTTGGCCTGTTTGCCATTTTTGAGCTCAACTGTTGTGATCTGTCTGTAGGCAAACTCATCTGGATGATTACCTTCAAGTAACAGACTGAGCTCATTTTGTTTGAAGTTCTCAAGCTTCTTGTAGACTAACCCCTTCTTGATTACTCTGTTTTCTAACATCTTTTGGGGAGGCTGTTTAGTCTCATAAGCCTTCTTGAAGTCTTCTACAATCTCCCAGGGTGATACTACAAGGACCACTGTGATCTCTTCATCTACGATCCTTTTGATCTGGCCCTTGTATCGTGCAGGAATGTCCTTCTTCACAATTCTGTGAGCCACCCTAGGATCAGGCCACATCCTCACCTTTTCCTTTTGATATTGAAATGTGTTGGCAAGGGTGTACAGTCTCAAAGCTTCTTTCTTCATACTTATTATTGATGAAGAAGCAGCATAAGTTTTATCTATACTCTTTAGCATCTCTTCATCATGAAGCCTTTGCAGTTGCTCTTCTTCGATCTTTACTCTCACAGTTTCCATCTGTGAGGTGGGAGTGATGGGCATAGATTTGGCTTTAGGCAAAGTTAGGACTGCAGAAAGAGGCAGCCTATCTTCTTCCTCATCATCCTCTTCTTCTTCTTCTTCTAGCCTCAACATCCTTCTCTTCTTCTTCTTGGATGCATCATCGGCCGTTGGTTTTGAGGGTAAAGGAGTTGGTTTAATGGGTTGTGGTAGTGGTGATTTTGAAGTGGTAGGTTTTGCAGGTTGTTCTAGCATTCTTGTAATGAGTGAGGCTTTGGAGTATTTTGCTAGTTCGTTTCTGTTTCCAGCACCTGCTTCATTTAGTGCTTCAATCACTAATCCCTTTGTATATGCTTCAGACGTACAGATCTTGGTGGTTATAGCCAAGATACTGTCCCTGGTCCATGACTTGATCTCTATCAATGATCTTCCAAGATACTTAGCAATAAATCTGATCATGATCTCCAGTCTTTCTCTTTCTAGCACATCATAGCTTGCCCATCTTGAGTTAATTTCTTCAACTTCAAGTCTTCTAATCTCTGAGTCAAGCTGTGCAGTATCGAACCCTTGTCTGTATAGTTGGTCAATAATGGAGTCCATAGATTTACTATGTGTAGCATCCGCCATTTTGACCATCTCATCAAGTTGGAGTTCTTTTTCTTTTCTTTCAATCTTCCTCTTCTTATATGTGATGTGAAAGTCTTTGTGACTTTCACTCACTTGATCAGTTTCAGCTCCCTTCACATACTCTTCCTCCTTCTCAGTCTCTTTCTCAACAACCTCTTCTTCCTCCTGTTCTCTCTCTATCAATATGCGCTTCCCTTTGTCTTTCACTGACTGACTCTCCCCCTTTTTGGTTGCATTGGTTGCAAGGGTTTGAGTAGTAGAAAGCCTTGTGCTCATAATCTCCTCCACCAGTGGCTGTAGGATTGAGGGAAGTTTGTCATCCAAGGTTTTGATCACAATGTCTGTGATCATTGGGGTGATGAGAGGTAGGGATTTGTGGAATATAGCAGCTGTTTGCTCAGAGGGGTTCTGTCCCTGAGAAACAGTGCCAGAAGTAGAGGCTGGTGGATTGAATGTTTTTAGTGGCTGAGTGTTTAGGAGACCTTCAGGTGAAGGTGCCATCTGTGGGTGTATGGTGGTATCAGATGGACTTGCTTCTTGAGAGAATTGGTCAAGTAGTCTTTGTAGTCTACTGACTTCTTCCTCAAGAATTGTGTTCTGGGCTAGAACATCATAAAAGAAGCCCAGGTCATCATCAGCAGATGCTGAATCACCTGACCTCTTGCTAGTAGCAAGATGTACATGCTCTGGGTGTAGACCAGATGTAGCATGTGCCCCTTTTTCTTGGAACTGGGGACTTCCAGCCTCAGGACGATGTCCTTCATCAGCCGTTGCCTCTGATGAGGTCTTAGCCATGTTACCAGCCTCAGTCTGATCATGTGCTGATGCAGAAGAGGTGGCAGCCTCACCAGATATTCTTGTCTCCGTATCAACACTAGGAGACTGAACATTTAAACCCCTGTGCTGTGGGTTGTCAGAAGCATGTTGATCCTCTTCCTCAATATCTGTGGTTTTCCCTTTAGGTGGTTGTCTGGGAGGAGGAGAGGCATGCAGCTGAGTCAGCACATTTGCAATTATAAGTGTTGGACTTTGGGGGGCATTTTCATTTGGAGATAGGGTATTATGCACCTGGGGAGAATGGTGAGTTTCAATGGCAATCTCCTCAAATGAGGAAGATTCCAGATTTGTGGGTACCCCTTCTTTGGTTGCTTCAGGTTCCTTTTGAGAGGAATCCTGAGCGGCTGTGGCTGGGTGAGTCTCTGATACTACTGGGGGGTTTACACCAGTAAGTATATCCTGTCATGGTGGTACAGGAGCATCTTCAGGGGACTCATCTTCCTGAATAGCTGTTTTGGTTCGTTTTGTTTTTGGTTTGGTGGGGACTTTGGATTTTGTGGTGGTGGCTGTGGGTTCCAGCTGCGTGGGTTTGCGCAGCTTGGCAGCCATTTTGAGTGATTGGTCAGAGTTGTGCCGGGAGTATACTTCAGGCAATACAGCCATAGCAGGGACTCCCAGGCCAACAAGTCCCTCAGCTTGAAGCTGGTTTTCAATTATGGCCATTATAAACCGAGGATATAATATCCAACGGTTAGAAAGTTGTTTTTGGGCCATATCCTTGAGCTCTAAGAATAATATTTCAGAAGATTTAAAGGTTGTTGCTCAAGGATAGAGTACAGTACCTGTTGCCACCTTGTGGACATTTGATCCCATGATGAAGTCTTTGGAGCCAGGCAGACATTTACCATATGAAAGATAAGACGTTCAGCATCCTGGAAATGTTTCTTCAATATGGTAGAGGCACTCAGGTTGCCTTCGTATCCATGGTGGGCAAATGATAGATCAGTGGTGCCCTTTGGATAGCTGGTCGGGAAAGTGGCATCATCCAGATTGAGGGTTTGGCGAAGAATCTCTGGATTGATGACCACCTTTTGGCTATGGACAAACGAATGAAGTGACTCTGTGTCATTCTCCTCAGAGACAAGAGTGACGTTTGTCCAGAATTGGCTAAGGGATTCGGCATATATGGTGGGGTTTATCAGAAAGGCTGTTTGGTAAGGTGACTGGACCATTAAATCAATGGCGTTGTGAAACTTGGTCCAGAATGGTGATTTAGTAAGGTGAGCGACACAGTTGTGTCGAGGTTTTAGTTGCATGGTCGCCATGGATGAAGAGAGGGTACAGAGTTTTTGAACGTTAGGTTTGAGAGTAAAGGTGAGAAAAACTCTGGTGAGATAAGGAATTTATAGGGTAGGGTTATGAACCGACTGAAGGTTTTGGTGAGTCATCATTTGCTGAAACTGATGACGTGGCATTAACTTTTAGAGGTTGAAATGACTGACCGTATTGGTGTGATCATCAGTTGTTATAAAACAACTGAAGACTTGGTTTTAACCGTCAGACATTGAAACAGCTGAAGTCTTTGATTTAGTCTTCAGTAGTTATAACACTACTGAGGACAATTCCGACTTCAGGTGGTGAAACAACTGAGGACATGGTGTTTGTCATCAGTAGTTATGTAACTACTGAAGACAGTGGTTTTGTCATCAGTTGGTGTAAACAGCTGAAGACTTAGTGGTAGTTTTCAGTAGTTGTAAGCTACTGAAGACATAGCTGTGGCTTCAGTTGTTTAGAAACAGCAGTTGTAAAAACAACTGAAGAGAAATTACTCATCAGCTGTTGTCGTCAATTCTTAGCTTTTCAGCTGTTTCAGTCTGACCTCCACATTTAAATCCGAGTTTGTTTCATTGGTCATCAGTACTTATCTGCATTTCTGACATCAGCAGTTGTAGTTACATCAGCTGTTGTGATTTCATCAGCTGTTATAACTACATCAGCTGGTTTAACAAATGAAGTACTTATATATGACATGGTTACCAATGATCATCAGTATTTATTACTGAGATTATCGGTAGTTGTCACTTATTCTAGCTGCAGCATACCAAGCCTTAACACCAGGTTGTGGAAAGTTGAACTATCCAAAGGCTTAGTAAAAATGTCTGCAAGCTCATCAGCACTAGGAACAAATTTTGGATCAATCAGACCTTTTTCAAAACAATCTCTAATAAAGTGATGTCTGATTTCAATATGTTTAGTCCTAGAATGCTGGACAGGATTCTTGACAATACAAAGAGCTGAAGAACTGTCCATTAACAATGGAGTCTTAGTCTCAGTTATGCCATAATCCAATAATTGGTTTGAAGCCATAATACCTGAGATGTACAACTTGCAGCAGCAATGTACTCGGCTTCAGCAGTTGATGTAGCAACTGAGGTTTGTTCTTACTCTGCCAAGAAATCAAACAGTTGCCTAGGAATTGGCATCCACCAGAAGTTGATTTCCTGGTCAACTTACACACCCTGCATAGTCACTGTCAGAAAAAAGCAACTAATTTACCAGAATGTCTAGTAGAATACCATAAACCTAGAGATGGAGTGCCTTGCAAGTATCTAAAGATCCTCTTGACTGCAATCAAATGAGACTCCTTAGGTGCAGCCTGAAATCTAGCACAAAACACATGTAGCAAACATAATATCTGGTCTAGAAGCTGTTAGGTACATCAAGGACCCAATCATACATCTGTAAAGTGTTTCATCAACCACTTTACCTTTCTGATCTGTATCCAGTTGTGTGGTGTTGCACATGGGAGTAGAACAGTGTAAGGATTCCTGAAGTCTGATGCAACCCAAAACAGCTCAAGTGTCTCAGCAAACATGCACTAAGTACTGAAGTGAAGAATGCTTCGGAAGTTTTACACAAAGCATTAGAAAATACTCTAAGTGTAAAATCTTCCGAAGCCAAGACCAATATCTTCCGAAGCCAAACATGAAGTCTTCCGAAGCTTCAGAGACAAAGTCTTCCGAAGCCTCATCCTATGAAGACAGATTTCTTCCGAAGACTTTTAGTACACATGCTTTATCTGATGTACTGTTCCATAAAGCACCTTTTCCGCTGCATCTCTGTAAAGTCACCAACTTACATGAGTTGGTGAAAAGGGTCATGCTTTTGGTAACTGTACATTGAGGTCTTGAGTCTGTAACTTTCCACTTTATGTACTTTATCCTTTTTGTATTGTAAAAGGATGTGAGCTATGGCATGTCATAGTCACAAGGTCAAAAGGCAGATATGCCTTTTGATCCTACAATTGATTTTGTTAGTGTCTAGTCAATTGTATCCAGCTGGCCTTCAAAGTATGGCCGGCTGTAGGTTGTAGTATAAGTATTTCAAGTTCTTGTATCTTTTCTTAATGCTTTGTAACACTTGTAAGAGAACTTGAGAAAGCAATATACTGCCTCCTTGAAACCCAACTCTCTTGTTCTGTCTCTTTACTTACTTGTGTTCTTAGTATCACCTTGGTTACCCAGTTCACTGTTTGATTAGAGATTAGTTATTCTCCTCATTGTGTGTTGTGTTGTAATTGTAGTTAAGCCCTTAAACGGTCCTGCAATTGGTATCAGAGCATTCCAGGCTCTTGATATAAGATCTAACCATCTTAAGATCCCTCACAACACACAAAAGCTAAACTCTTCAAATGGCTGCCATCTCTAAGACTGATATGGAGACTGGAACCATGAACAAATCCCCACTGATCACTCTTGATGATTTTGACACCTGGTGCATGAGGATGGAAGGCTTCATCAGGTCTCTTGATTCAAGAATGTGGGAATCTGTTGAGAATGGACCTTTCATACCCAGCACCCCCTCTGCTACTGGTGCTGGTATGATTCCTAAAGATGTGGCCAACTACTCAGATGAAGATAGAAAAAGAGTAGAAATTGATAGGAAGGCCATGACTGCTCTTCAGACTGCTCTCCCAAACTCTGTATACAGAGGCTTCAAGAAGTGCAAGACAGCCAAACAGCTGTGGGATGCACTGAAGCTGATGTATGAAGGCTCCTCTGAAGCCAAGGAGAACAAGAAAGATCTTCTGAAGCAGCAGTTTGAAAATTTCACCTTCAAAGCAGGTGAGACCATGACTCAACAATACTTCAGGTATGTTGAGATTGTGGATACCCTAGTGGATGGAGGAGTTCCTCTTGAGAACAGGGACATTGTAAGGAAGTTCATGTCCTCACTTCCTAGGCAATGGACACACTATTGTGTGGTGATCAAGAGGACTGAGAACCTTAAGACTCTTACTCTTACAGAGTTGTATGGGATTCTCAGTGGATACCAGATGGAGATGAACATGCAAGGTTCATCTGGCAACTCCAACAATCAAATGGGTTCAGCCCTTCATGTGGTTGAAAGGGACAGCATAGAACCTCAGCATCATCTCTTATGCTACCCTGACAACTCACAAAAGGGTCCTTTCATCACCTTCCCGGAGACACCAAGGGAGAACTTTACTCAAGGAAGCCCATTCCAAGAGACAAGTTCTTCTCAAGCCTTTGTGTCTGCAGATGAAAGCTGTGGGAATTATCTCTTCACTCTTGAAGACCTGGACTGTATCCATCCAGATGACCTGGAATACATGGAGATAGTTCAGCAGATGGCTCTCCTCACTCACAGAGCCAAGAAGTTCTACAAGAGGACAGGAAGAAGATTTCCAAGCAATGCTACCAGCAGCAAGTTTGGGCTGGATAAAAGCAAAGTTAAGTGTTACAACTGTAACCTTATGGGTCACTTTGCCAGGGAGTGTAAGGCACCTAAAACAAATGGGGGCCAAACACAACCCAGACCAAACTTTGCTGACAAAGCTCCTCAAGCTGAGAAGACAAAGCAACATGCTGCTGTTGCTGTTGAAGAAGGAGGCTTTGACTGGAGTTTTCAGGTGGAGGATGCTTCTCCAAACCAAGCACTGATGGCTGACCATGATGAAGCCAAGGTATTGGAACATCTTTGCTCCCCTGAATGCATTGCTAAAGTAAATAGATACAGGTCCTATAACCTAGAGATGAGATCTGATCTTGAGTCATTAAACATATTAAAATCTGATTTTAGAAAGTCTGAAAATGATTACAAGTTAAAGATAGAAGACTTGGAGAAAACCATTTCAGTACTAAAACATGAACATACAGATTTCAGAACTCAGATCCAAGATCTCATCACTAAGTTAACTGAGTGCCAGGCTGAGCTTGTGATCAGCAAAGCCAAGGCAGAGAAAGAGTGTTCTTGAAGAAGAGACCTTCAAGAACATGATATCCTCATCCCTGCACAACAAGTTTGTTATCAAAACAGACAGGGACTAGGATCAAATGAGATAGCTCCTCCACACACAATCTTGTCTGTAAGATCTCCTAGGTGTGGAACTTGTGAAGATGAGCTTCCTCTCATAGATCCTGTAAGTGAGGATGATGAAGAAGTGATAGTGAAGAATTCCTCTGAGAAGAGTGAAGAAGAGGATTCTCCCAAGGGCCACTATCCTTCTGAGGAGAAGAAATCAACTGGATGACCAAGTCCAAAAGAAAGAACTTGATCAGAAAGAGCAAAAGAAAGCAAAGAAGGCTCAAGAAATCAAGGCTACTTTTGATGCTAAGCAGAAACAAGTTTTTATCTCTGCAGGTTTCAAAGTAGTAAGGACTGAAGACATCAACCAAGACTCCTTAGCTAAGAGTCATGGTTCTTGTTCAAATCATCTCAGTACCAAGAAGAAGACTGATTTGCTGTGTACCACTGCTGCACAGCCTGGACCATCAAACTCCAAGAACAGTTCACAGCCCAAGGGAACTGTCTCAGCATCTACCAAGATGAAGATGGAGAGGGGATGTGACCAAAGTCAGTCTTGTTCTCAAAGGGAGACTTCTTTGAAGAAGATAATGTTATGTGTCATGTGTGAAAGTACTTCTCACATTGCTAAGGATTGCCCATACAATCCTAAAAGTACTGTCCACATGACTAAAACAAAGACTTCAAAGAGTCTCAAGAAATCTCAAGCTTCGGAAGGAAAGTCTGTTTCCTTCGGAAGCTCCAAATCAAAGAAGGAGGTAAGTGGAAAATTACCTTCGGAAGCAAAGTTGGTCTCGGAAGAAAGGAATTCTTCCGAAGCACTAAAGTCTGCTGCAGTGACTGTAGACTCTTCCGAAGGATCAGTCATCAAAACTTATGAAGTTCTAAAAGCTTCTAAGGTTTTGAAGGTCAAGTCCAAGACTCCAAAGGTGGTGTGGAAGTCTAAGAAAGACCAAATGACTGAGGTTTCTCCATCAACAACAGCTGAAGATCCCTATAGTACAACCATAGGATCTATTACTGTTGCATTACCTTCTTTTACTGTTAATGAGCCCAAGACAAGTAAGGCTTGGGTTTCAAATGTAACTAATCATCTTCTCTGTGCAGGAACAGCTCAAGACCAACAGGAATGTTTGGATAATTGACAGTGGCTGTTCCAGGCACATGACTGGCAATAGGTCTCTACTCCACAATTTTGAGAGGATTGATGGAGGACCAGTTGCTTTTGGAGGAGATGAAGGTGGTTACATTTCTGGAAGGGGCAAGGTCACAAATGGTAAGCTCAGCATTGAGAAGGTAAACTTTGTCAAGGAGCTTGGGTACAATCTTCTGAGTGTATCCCAATTTTGTGATCAGAGTCATAACATGCTCTTTACTGAGCATGAGTGCATTGTTCTCAAACCTGGTGTGGTCATTCCTCATGAGCATATCCTGCTCAGAGCCCCCAGGAAAGGGAACATGTACAAGATGGATTTGCAAGAAACATCTCCCTCAGGAGAAGTTTCATGCTTTCTATCTAAAGCAAATAGTGATGAGTCTTTCCTATGGCATAAAAGAATGTGCCATGTAAACTTTAAGAACATGAATAAATTAATTAAACATGATTTGGTAACTGGAATGCCAAAGAAAGAGTTTACTAGTGATGATCATTGTGTGGCATGCCTGAAAGGGAAGCAACACAAAGTATCTCACAAGCCTAAGGAAAAGAACTCCATCACTACTCCCCTACACTTGTTACATATGGATCTCTTTGGCCCCACCAGTGTAATGAGTTTAGGAAGGACCTCTTACTGTCTGGTGATCACAGATGATTTTACAAGATTCACTTGGGTCTTCTTCCTTAGAACTAAGGATGAAACCCCTGAGATTCTGAAGAATTTCATCTTAAAAGTTGAGAATCAATGTGATCACAAGGTCAAAACCATAAGATGTGATCAAGGAACTGAATTCAAGAACCAAATCCTTGATGCATTTTGTGATGAAAAAGGTATTACAAGACAATATAGTGCTCCCAGGACTCCTCAGCAAAATGGAGTTGCTGAAAGGAGAAACAGGACACTTATTGAAGCTGCAAGAACTATGTTGTCTGACTCTAAACTGCCTATCACCTTCTGGGCAGAGGCAGTCAATACTGCTTGCTATGTGCAAAACAGAGTTTTAGTAGTTAAGACACATGGTAAGACTCCTTATGAACTTTGGCACAAGAGGAAACCTTTCATTGGTTTTCTCAGGTCATTTGGATGTCCCTGCACCATCTTGAATACCAAAGATCAAATTGCCAAGTTTGCTGAGAAATCAGATGATGGACATTTCATTGGATACTCTTCTCAAGCTAAAGCTTATAGAGTATACAATCTCAGAACTAGAATTGTTGAGGAGTCAGCCAATGTGACTTTCAATGAGCACACTCCCTGTGTGGCTGGTTCTGGTCCGGATTGGCTGTTTGATCTTGATTTAGTTACCAACTGTTTTAACAAATCTTGTGAGCATGTTTCAGGATCTGCAGAAAATCTAAATACAGGTGATCCTGATCCAAGATTTGAGCTAGGAAGATCTTCAACTCATACATCTTCAGCTCCAGTTGGAACTACTTCAGCAAATGAGGTTTCTATCAGCACAACAATGACAAATTCAGCTGATACATCTGGCATGCCTTCAAATTCCAGCTCAGAGGCCTCTCAACCAGATAAAGATACCTCACTTGTAGAAGACAACAATGGTGATGGTGATAGTGATCAGGAATTTCTTGATGCTAATAACCACACCATAGATGACAACATCAATGATGTCTCACACTCATTGGATCAAGTTAATCTTGATAAGTGTGATAATGTGGAGGGTGAATCTTCAGGACCAGATTTAAATTTCTCAAATTTAGATCTTTCCCAGCAACTTGCTGTGATCCCTCAGCTAAGGATCCACAAGTCTCACCCCACCACAAACATCATTGGAGATGTTGTCACAGGGGTAAGAACAAGAGGACAAACCCATGAAGCAAATGTTTGTCTTCACTCTTGTTTCTTATCTCAGATAGAGCC
Organism: Flaveria ramosissima; assembly: GCA_025215565.1. Lineage (NCBI taxonomy): Eukaryota > Viridiplantae > Streptophyta > Magnoliopsida > Asterales > Asteraceae > Flaveria > Flaveria ramosissima. The sequence goes on along the minus strand of CM046035.1, from coordinate 47,016,194 downwards.
CAAGAAAGTTGATGAAGCTCTAAAGGATGGAAGTTGGGTTGAAGCTATGCAACAAGAGCTGCTTCAATTCAAAAGGCAGAAAGTTTGGAACCTTTGTCCTCTTCCTCATGGGAAGACTACCATTGGAACCAAATGGGTTTTTAGAAACAAGAAGGATGATAGGGGAATCATCATCAAGAACAAGGCAAGACTAGTTGTTCAAGGATACACACAAGAAGAAGGGATTGACTACACTGATGTCTTTGCTCCTGTAGCAAGACTAGAAGCTGTTAGGATATTCCTGGCATTTGCTGCATCCAAGAACTTCAAGGTCTACCAACTTGATGTAAAGTGTGCTTTCTTATATGGAGTGATTGATGAGGAGGTTTATGTCAAACAGCCACCTGGTTTTGTAGACCCTGATCATCCTGATTATGTCTGCAAGCTTGACAAAGCTCTTTATGGGCTGCATCAGGCACCCAGGAAGTGGTATGAGACACTATCTAAGTATCTCTGCAAGCATGGATACAGAAGAGGTACTATAGATGGAACCCTCTTCATCAAAGGACAGGGAAATGACTTATTGCTGGTTCAAGTATATGTTGATGACATCATCTTTGGTTCAACTAATCCAAAGCTCTGCAAAGACTTTGAGAAGCTGATGAAGGACAGATTTGAGATGAGTTCAATGGGAGAACTCAACTTCTTTCTGGGAATTCAAGTGAAGCAAGTTGAAGATGGCATCTTCATAAGTCAGTCAAAGTATGTTCAAGACATACTCAAGAGGTTCAATATGACTGATTGTAAGATTGCTAAGACACCCATAGCCAGAAACCACTCCCTTGGTCCAGATCTTGAGGGGGAGTGTGTAGATGAGCACTTATACAGGGCTATGATTGGGTCTCTTATGTATCTTACAGCTAGCAGGCCTGATATCATGTTTGCTACATGTATTTGTGCAAGATATCAAGCCAACCCTAAGATGTCTCACTTAATCACTGTGAAAAGGATTTTAAGATACCTCAAAGGTGCTTCAACACTTGGTCTATGGTATCCAAAGAATCCAAATTTCAATCTGTATGCCTATACAGATAGTGATTATGGTGGTTGCAATATGACTGCAAAGTCTACATCTGGGGGATGTCAATTCCTTGGTGGAAGGGTGGTCTCATGGCAATGCAAGAAACAATCCTGTGTGTCTGCATCAACTGCTGAGGCTGAATACATTGCTGCTGCAAGCTGCTGTGCTCAAGTGCTTTGGATTCAAAATCAGATGCTGGACTATGGATTTAACTTCAAGGAGACTCCTATCCACATAGACAACAATAGTGCTATCTCTATCACTGAGAACCCTGTGCAGCACTCAAGGACCAAACACATCAACATCAGGTATCATTTAATAAGAGATAACTATGAAAAAGGATTAATTAAACTAGTCAAAGTTCATACAGATGAACAATATGCTGATCTGTTCACCAAAGCTTTTGATGAACAGAGATTTAAGTATCTGATATCAGCTATTGGGATGATTAACTTTGAGTAGACTTTTTATTAAAACTAATTCTAATTATTTCTTCTTAAAATATGTGTGTCCTAAGTTGTCTAGTTCATCACTTTCATAAGCTCATGTTTTCTTTGGATGTAAAATTCTTTTTGAAGACTTTCCTTAGATTCTTGAAAATTTCTGATACTTCGGAAGATAAGATTTTATCTTCGGAAGAAAAACATGTCTTTAAAATAAATAACTGTCTAAGAGATTTTACCTTCGGAAGAAGTAAAGTTCATCTTCCGAAGCTTAAAATTCTTATCTCAGACACTTATCTATTTTCAAGAACCTTTTCCTTCCGAAGCAAAATTAACCTTCGGAAGCTTTGTTTATTTTCATACAAAGCATTCAAAGGTTTATTTCTCTTCCGAAGCATAAATTATCAAGACTCTCAGGAAAATCTTCCGAAGCCATTTTAGCTTCGGAAGCTTTTTAAATCAAAACTTCCGAAGACAAATAAACTTCGGAAGCTTTTCGAATTCCAAGAAAACTACTTTTTGAGCAAAAGTAAACTACTTTTTCAGAGGTGGGACCGACTTTCGGATTTCAAAGTTTATCCTCTTTCATTAACTTTGGTTCAAATCCCTTTTCATATAAATACCCAACGGTTCCCCCTCTTTCCCACTATCTTCCTCAATTCTACTGTTTCTCTAACCTAATTCTCTAAACCGCCTTTGCTTTCTACCTTTCTTCACCCTTAAGCTTCTAAAATGGCCAACCTTAACCGCAGAAACAACCCTGATTTCTCCATGCAACTACACAGGCAACATAATCAAGTTGCTCTGTTAAGCTCTGAGAAAGATGCAAGTTTCTCAGAGATTTGCCAATTCTTGACTCTATCTAACTACTTCACCTCCCTGACCATTGATCCTCCTCTATATGAGGATCAGTTGCTTGAATTCTGGAAGACCTGCCAAGAGGTCATTATGGATGGGGAGAAGGCACTGTCTGCCACAGTGCAAGGAAGGACAGTCTTCATCACTCCGGCCATCATTAACCAACATCTACAGCTGGATGATGAAGAAGGTGAGGTGTCCTTCCCAAAAGAAGCTGTAAATCATTCTTTTGAGCAGATGGGCTATGAAGGAGATTTCTCTGTAAAGACCTTTAGGAAAGGGAAGGTCTCATCCCAATGGAAATTCCTGCTCCATGTGGTTATCCACAGCTTGTCAAACAAGCATGGTGGATGGGACCAGATTCCTGAGGATCTCTCCTTCATTGTTCATGGAATGGTTCAAGGGGTCAAGTTCAGGTATTCACAATTTGTATATACTAATTTACTTGCAAACTTAGACTCCTTAGAGTATTACATGTTTCCTAGATATGTTCAACACATTCTCAACTGTGAACTGGGCTCACAGTTGAGGGAAACAGGTAATATTCTTAAATTGGGACAGATGAAGCCCGGCATCTTTAAAATAATGAAGAAGCCAACTGTAGGCTTCTCTGGGGTAGAAACAGCCCTAGTCCCAAAAATGTTAGAGCTCATTGCTCAAGGTGACAACCTAGCAACACAAGCTAGTGTTGAACCCACACCTCTTTTGTCCCTACCATTAAAAAGACCAGAAATCACCCTCACCTACCAAAGAAAATCCAAACGAACCCCTGCTCAGACTATTGAGTCTGTGCAGGCCCCCAAATACTCAACCTTACAGGAAGAAGTGGACACTAGAGCTCCCACTTCTCCTGAGGAGCAAACCACTCCCATTACTTCACCTATCAGGGCTGAGGTTCCTCAAGCTCACCCTGATGAGCTCAATAGCCCAACAACCTTAAGCCTTCACTCTGAGTCTCAACACTCAAGTGGACAACCTTCAGGGGACAGCTACCATCCCCAGCCTTTGGATCTCAACCAACCAATTCCCAACCTATCCTTTTACACTGATGAAGACTTAGGATTCAGTGAGTACCATGAGTCTCTCTTCTCCTCCCCTACTCAAAGAGAGATGAGTACCTCTGACTCTCCTCAGTCTATCCCCCATCAGTCACCTGTTACTGAGGTGGACACTTCTGAACCTGTTCAGGATGTCCATATGGAAGAGGCTCTCACTTTTGAAAGTGATTACATCATTAAGACCTCAACCATGGCAACTCAGCCCATTGGCATCTCAACTGAGGCTGCCAGTGAGCAGAGGAAAACCAGCAGCCAAGAAACTCAAGCTGGTGGTGAGAGAGAGGACTTTGGTCCAATCATCTCATCCCCCAATGAATCTTCTGATGAAGATGAGGGGAATTTGAGGCTAAAGGTGCAAAAACTGTCAAAAACATGCACCTATTTAGTCTCTAAGGTTAGTCACTTGGAATCTCAGTGACTACCTTACAAAACAGGGTCAATGATCAGCAACTCCAGATTTCATATCTGCAGGAAAAACTAGCTGGGAGACCTTTAAGAGAGCTCAACCAGGAACACAAGAACCTGTGGAAGTGATTGACTTATCCTCCAGCTCACCTATGCAAGTGGGTGATGCTACCAAAAAGGGGGAGAAAGTTGTTACAACCACAGAACCTGGGAGTTCTTCAGAGAGAATGGACATAGAGGACTCACCATCCTCACTTGCTGTTGTGCATTCTCAGCAACTTCCTCAAGTTCACATTAATGTGGACTCTATAGACTCTCTCATCAGGAGTCTATTTGAGGAAGGCATACCAAGGGCTGTCTCATCTCCACCTCTGGGAACTAACAATCAAATCATAAGGTGGAGGTATGATGATGACAGAAGAGCCCTCATACTTCAAAGAGTTCAAGGCCAACAAGAAGTTTTTCAATTCCAAAGCCTGAGCTTCTATGAAAGACTGGATTTAGTCAACCTACCACTTGTCAATCCAAGCAATTCAAGACAAGCTGATAGGCTGGCTCAAAGAATCCAAGACAGGATCATGGCAGAGTTCTCTCTAAGAAGGAGACTTAGGGAATCAGGCAATGTCATCGGTCAACTGGATGTTGAGGTGGACCCTAAGATTAGTTTCATAGGGGAAACCTTGACTGAAGGCCCAGTGACAGAACCTGAGACCCCTGTCTCATCATCAACAACTGCTGCTGAGGTCCAAACTCCAACAGAGACACCTGCTGGTGAAGGTGTTTCTCAGCCTCTCTCTGGCCAGAGCATGGAAGCTACTCCAAGCAATGAAGGCCAAGCCTCAATCCTCCCTGAGTCACAAAGGTCTGTTGGTGACAAAGGGAAAAGGATAATGACTCCTGAGGAAATTGAGGAGGAAGAGAGAGAGAGGAAAAGGAGACTAAGGGGAGAAAGTTCCACTGGGTCATCTAGCTTCATGCAAGCTGCAATCAGGGCTGCCCCCAGACCAAATACTCAGGATGATGAGTTAAGGGCAGTCAGGATACTTACTTACAGACCAGGAACTATGATATTGATGAGATCATCTCCCTCCCCTTAGAAGAACTGAATGAACTGGCTGACAGAGAAGTGTCAAGAGAGTTGAAGGAGAAAGAGGATGCAATGATACTTCTCCAACTCAAAGAGGAGAAGAGACAGAAAAGACTTTACAAGCATGCTCCTACTCTCTCACCAGTTCAAGAAAGTCCTGCACAAGAAGATGTGGCTCCACAAGAACCTCAGGTAGATAAAGAGGAAGATAGGATCAAAATGATCAACTACCTGAGTGCCACAGGCTTCTATCAGGCAGATGCACTTCTCCCTTTATCCTATGACTTCATTGAGTTTGAGTATTTAAAGCAACTTGAACTTGAGCTAGTCAAGGAAAGAAAGACAACCAAAAGGAAACTAAGGGAAGAAGCTGCAAAGTCAAGGGCCACCATTCAAAAGAATGCAAAGAAGTCTGCTGACAGACAAAGAATGGTGAGCTTCTTGAAGCTGTATGGATTCTCCGGAAGGAGACTTGGCCCCATGGCTCTATCCACTATGGATGAGCATATTAGGGTGATCAAGCAGAAGATTAAGAGTGGAGAACTTATTGACTTGCACTCTCTTCCAAGTCAAGTCCCACCTGAAGTGGAGGTCAAGTTTGAGCAACCAGAGACACCTCAACCAGCACCTCCAGCTGAGCCCCAGCAAGCTTCATCTTCTGATCCTAGGCAGGGTCAAACTCCCTCTCCTTCTGAACCTGTGAGGGAGGAACACCCAACTGAGAAAGACACTGATGATCAACATGGTGCTGCAGACCAGTCTTCTCAGTTAAAGACAACCAAGAGGAAGAAGAGGATGGCTTCTAAACCAAAGACAAAGAAGAAGAAGCCAAAGTCATCTACCTCTGCACCTCAGGCTGAATCAGATCAACCTGAGGAAGTGCATGATGAGGCAGCCCAATCAACTCCTATTCAAGTGGCTCCTCTAACTAGTGAGACACCCATCTTGTCCTGGACTTACTCTACCAATCCAGAGAGATGGACTGTTATCAGAGATCAAGGTGTTGAGAATGTCTACTCATGGCAAGACATAATCAACTTACCTCTGCATGATCTCTTTGAGATGAGAAGATACTATGAAAGTCTTGATGATCCTGACCATCTCATGAAGAAAGGAATGGTCCTGATTGTACTGAAGACTACCAACATTTGAAGATCTTCCAAGTGTTTTGGTAGCATCAGCCTAGGGGGAGTTTGTAAGGATTCCTGAAGTCTGATGCAACCCAAAACAGCTCAAGTGTCTCAGCAAACATGCACTAAGTACTGAAGTGAAGAATGCTTCGGAAGTTTTACACAAAGCATTAGAAAATACTCTAAGTGTAAAATCTTCCGAAGCCAAGACCAATATCTTCCGAAGCCAAACATGAAGTCTTCCGAAGCTTCAGAGACAAAGTCTTCCGAAGCCTCATCCTATGAAGACAGATTTCTTCCGAAGACTTTTAGTACACATGCTTTATCTGATGTACTGTTCCATAAAGCACCTTTTCCGCTGCATCTCTGTAAAGTCACCAACTTACATGAGTTGGTGAAAAGGGTCATGCTTTTGGTAACTGTACATTGAGGTCTTGAGTCTGTAACTTTCCACTTTATGTACTTTATCCTTTTTGTATTGTAAAAGGATGTGAGCTATGGCATGTCATAGTCACAAGGTCAAAAGGCAGATATGCCTTTTGATCCTACAATTGATTTTGTTAGTGTCTAGTCAATTGTATCCAGCTGGCCTTCAAAGTATGGCCGGCTGTAGGTTGTAGTATAAGTATTTCAAGTTCTTGTATCTTTTCTTAATGCTTTGTAACACTTGTAAGAGAACTTGAGAAAGCAATATACTGCCTCCTTGAAACCCAACTCTCTTGTTCTGTCTCATTACTTACTTGTGTTCTTAGCATCATACTTGGTTACCCAGTTCACTGTTTGATTAGAGATTAGTTATTCTCCTCATTGTGTGATTGTGTTGTAATTGTAGTTAAGCCCTTAAACGGTCCTGCAAACAGGGTTTACAATTTTGTAAATCAAATTTTTCCAAAAGATTTTTTGTATATTTGGACTGATGAATGAAAATTCCATAAGCCTTTTGTTTGATTTGCAAACCCAGAAAGAATTGTAATTCCCCCATTGCACTCATTTCAAACTTTTGTTGCATCAGCTTTGTAAAGTCATCACACAACTGTGGATCAGAGGATGCAAAAATAATATCATCTACATAAATTTGAACAAGTAGATTATGCTGCCCTGCTTTCTTAATGAACAATGTTTTATCTATGGTGCCTCTAGTAAAATTATTTTCAAGAAGAAAGTTTGATAATGTCTCATACCAGGCCCTAGGAGCTTGTTTCAACCCGTAAAGAGCCTTATCAAGCTTATACACCCAATTAGGATGTTTGTTGTCCTCAAAACCTGGTGGTTGACATACATAAACCTCTTCTTTAATTTTCCCATACAGAAAAGCACTTTTAACATCCATTTGAAAAACTTTAAGATTTTGATAAGCAGCATAGGCTAAAAACAATCGTATTGCTTCCAGTCTGGCTACAGGAGCAAAGGTTTCATCATAATCAATACCTTCTTCTTGTGCAAACCCCTGAACCACCAGTCTGGCCTTGTTCTTAACAATAAGCCCATTTTCATCAGTCTTATTCCTAAACACCCATTTAGTGCCTATTGCACACTTACCTGGAGGTAGAGGAACAAGTTCCCACACTTGTTGTTTCTTGAACTGAAGAAGCTCAAGCTGCATGGCATCAACCCATCCATTGTCCTTTAAAGCAATGTGATAGTTCTTTGGCTCTTGCTGACTAATGAAGAGAGCATAGAAGCAGAAATTTGACAATTGACTTCTTGTTGATACTCCAGCAGTGATATCACCAATGATTTGAGACATAGGGTGATTCTTCAGATCTTGATACACAATGAGATCAGTGCAAGTGTTTGTAGCAGGCTCAGCAGCAACAGATGGTGATGGTGAAGAGTTTCCTTGAAACCAATCAGTTGATGGTAGTTCAAAGGAAGTTGAAGTTGTAGAAATCTCATCAGCATTTGTTGTGGATTGTGCTGCTGGAGCTGCAGGAACATCAGGTCTAGCTGAATCAGGCAGTTGATCAGTAAATCTGAAGAGGTGAGTACTACTATCATCATCATCAGCACCAGCAGTACCACCAGGTGGAGAACTGTTGACATGAGCAACAGCAGGAGTTTGATGAGGAGCATATTGAAGTATGTCCAAATCAAATATCTCCACAGGATTTTGTGGAATCTTGTCCTTTGGAGATTCATTAAACTTAACATGTAGAGTCTCTTCAACCATCTTTGTTCTACAGTTGAAGACTCTGTATGCTTTGCAAGTTGATGAATAACCAACAAAATATCCTGCATCCACCTTAGAATCAAATTTCTGGAGTTGATCCCTTGTGTTGAGAATGAAACAAGGACATCCAAAAGCTCTAAAGAATGAAATTAGAGGGGCCAAATGATGAAGAACTTCATATGGAGTTTTCATCAACCTCTTATTCACTAGAGCTCTATTTTGTACATAACAAGCAGTATTGATAGCTTCAGCCCAAAAAGTCATTGGCAATCCAGAGTCAGCCAACATGGACCTTGCAGCTTCAATAAGGGTCCTGTTCTTTCTCTCCACTACTCCATTTTGTTCAGGAGTTCTTGGAATGCTAAAATGCCTCTTGATTCCCTTTGAGAGGTAGAACTCATCAAGTGTATTGTTTCTAAATTCAGTTCCATTATCACTTCTAACACACTTGACTGAGAGGGAATACTGCTTCTCAACATACAACACAAAGTTGATAATCTTCTGAGGTGCTTCATCCTTTGAATGCAAAAAGAAAGTCCATACAAATCTGGAGTAATCATCCACAATTACTAGACAGTATTTCTTCTTAGCCATACTCATCACTCTCACAGGACCAAAGAGATCCATGTGAAGAAGCTGTAAGCAGGCTGTGGACTTAGGTTCTTCTATGGAAGGAAATGAAACTTTGTGCTGTTTTCCTTTTAGACAAGCAGTGCAGTCATCTTCACATTTGAACTCCTTCATAGGCAATCCCCTTACTAAACCATGGTTAATCAGCTGATTTATGTTTTTGAGATTAACATGACCCAGCCTTATATGCCATAGTGTAGATTCTTGAGGGGAAGCCTTGGAAAATAGGCAAGGATGGCCTTTGAGATCTATTTTCTTAGAAAGATCTAAGGCATACACTCTTCCTGTCCTGTTGGCCTTAAGGAGAGTGTGTTTATCCAACACCTTGTCAATCAAACTCAGAACTTTGGATGACAGAATCCGGCAGTTCTGACTTGTGAAAAGAGCAACATGGCCTTTGTCACACATTTGATTGACACTCAAGAGGTTGTACTTGAGATTTTCCACATGGTTAACATCATCAAACTTTATTTCCCCATTGGAAACAAAGCCTTTGCCGATGATGTAACCCTTTGCATCATTGCCAAAAGATACAAATCCCTTCCTTCCTTGAGAGTAGTCATTAAGAAGTGATCTGTTTCCCGTCATATGCATGGATCCTCCACTGTCTACATACCAGATGCCTCTGTGGCATGTTGAAGAACCCTGCAGAACAAAGCAAATTAGTTAGATTTTGAGACCCAAACCTTTTTGGTTTTGGGCCTATTCACATCAACAGATGGTGGACTAACAAGTTTGCTAGAAATAACAGCTTGAGAGGAAGAAGATGGTGGAAAAGAGGAATCCTTTGGCTTGGACCTCCTTTTCAGTGAATTCAACATAGGAACATCTAATTGGTTGACTCTTCCCAATAGATGTTGAACCATCATAACCAGCTGTGTCTGATTTTGTGATAAAGCTTTCAGCTCTTCAGACACATTAGCACTGGAGTTTGATGAGTTCTTATGTTGCACCTTCTTCTTTTGAGCAACCTCAGCTGTTACCTGTTTAACCCCTTCCTTTTTGGATTTCTTTTTGGACTTAAGGATTACAGGATTTGATGTTGCTGGTACAAATGTGGCTTTAAACTCATTTTTCATTTTAATCATTTTCTCTTTAATTTCATCTTTATGTTTGAGTTTGGATCCCTTTTTGTACCAACAATCATCAGTGAGATGATTAAACAAACCACATACTTCACATGGTTTCTTTTTCATCTTATGTTGATCATCAACTAAAGAGGATGAAACTACTGAAGACTTGCTCTTCAGTACTTTGGAAGCACTATTTGCTTTCTTGGTTTCCTCTTTAGTAGTCTTCAAACTCTTTCTACTGACAGTTTTCTTCTTTTCAGTGCTGTCAGTAGTTGGAGCTTGAACTTCAGGAGTTAAATCTTGCTCTCCAGTCCTTTCAGGACTTTCAGAAATAACTCCTGAGTTGACCAACTCTTTGATCATGTGAGTATCAGCAATTGAACTATCAACATTAGCTGATGGGTTCTGAAAAGGCTTATTGCTGACTTCAACTTTTGATGATGCTTTATCAGAAAGTGAATCACATGATGAGGTGGATTGGTTATTGCTTTCTCCATCAGATTTCACCTCTACTCTTGGAGCAAAATCTGTAGGAGGAGCAGTGTGATTATAACCAATGCCAAACTTCACATTGGAAGCTGATTGCTTACTAAGAAGCATCTCAAAACCTTTGCATGATTTCACCCATCGATCACACTCTACTTGGGTGACTGCAAGGGTTTCTTTAAGACTTTTCTGGTCCTCCAGAATAACCTCTAGCTTAGCCTTTTCATCATTTAATTGGCATTTAAGCTTATAAATCTCATCATTTTTACTATTAAGAGCAGACTCATACTCAGCTTGTCTTTTGGAAATTGTTTTCTCAAACTCAAGTTTTTCATTTATTAATGCTACATTTGCCTCTCTAATAGAGACAAAGGCAGCAATGCAAGATTCAGAACATAACTTGGCTTTGGCCTCTGAAGATACCTGAGTTACCTGTGAAGATGATGCAGTTGAGCAGGAACCCTCAGTTGATTCCAGAGCCATAAGTGCCAGATTTCCAAAAGGATTATCACCACCATGTTGATCAGCACTTGTGAACAGTTTTTCATGACCAGACATGTCATCTGGCAAGCTGCTCCAATCAATAACTTCTGGGGTGAAGAAGCTATGTTGTTGAGGTTGAGGGGGTTGATGAGATGGTTGAGGTTCTGGAAGTGCATGAGGTTGTGGTACCATAGGAGCTTGAACTTGACTGGTTTGTGGCATGTAATAACACGGGTAAGGATAAGGCATTTGACCCTGAGGAACAAAATATGCAGGAGATTGTAGTTGAGACTGATGACTAGAATTGACAGGATGTTGCCCTTTGTTTTGTTGACTATTGCTAGGAAAAGTCACAAAAGGTGCAGAGGAATTAGATCCAGATGATCTACATTCTCTAGCAAAGTGTCCAAGCCTTTGGCATCTGTGACACCTCAACTTACTCTTGTCAAAACCAACTTTGGTTTTGCCAGAGAGTCCTGGGAACTTTCTTCCAGTTCTTTTGTAGAACTTCTGAGATCTGATATTTATCAAGGCCATTTGGCTCAAAATATCCATCTCTTCTAAGTCATCATCAGCAATCCCCTTGAGATCATCCATGATGAAGCATAGATTGTCATTATTACACCCAGAAAATTGACTATCAACACTCACAAATGCTGAATCAGAAATATTTGAAGAGAAATCAATATGCTCATCATACTGGCATTCAGATGAAGCATATTCTGACTCATGACTGACCAGAGCAGTATTGCCTGGTACAAAGTCCTCAGTGAGCTTACCAGATGAAGACAGTTTTCTCTTTTGTTCTATCTCTCTCTCAAATGTGAGCAATTTCCCATGAAGTTGGGTGAGAGATAGTTTGTCCAAATTTGCACTGGAGCGTAGGACAATGGTATATGTATCCCATCTCTCAGGCAGTGATCTGAGAAATCTGTTATTCATCTGAACATTAGTATACTCATGTTTGACCATTTTCAATTCAGAGATCAAACAAGAGAACCGCTCAAACTGTTGAGTCAGTGTCTCACCCTTCCTATGAGAGAATGTCTCATATTGTTGGGCAAGGATCTCTCTATTATTTGCCAAGACCTCATCTGTTCCTCCAAATTGTTCTTTCAAGGCATTCCAGAGGTCATGGGCAGATTCATAATGCATTAACCCAGAATAATTTTCATTTGGTAGCGCCATGGCTAGAATTCCATGAGCTTTTGCATCTATCTCAAATAATTTCTTATCCTCATCTGAGTATTGATCCTTCCTCTTCGGAACCATTTGATTGGTTTCCGGGTTATTCACCATAGGCTTATGTGGACCATGTACCACTGATGTCCAACAACCTGAACTGTTAACAGACAGGTAATGGAGCATACGACGTTGCCATATGTTATACTCATTCCTAACCAGCATTGGAGGCTTGGTTGAGGAACCAGTATTGTGAGGATCATTGGAAGGAGTAGTCATTTTGAAACCAAAAACAATTTTATTCAAGCAAAAATTTAGACACACCACAACAAACTCAATGAAAACCGAGAATAAGTCTCAGGATGAATGATTAAAAACACAGAAAATTCAATCTCTATAACAGTTTCTTGCAAAAGGATACTAATTCACTCAAACTTGGATCTTGAAGAGCAGTTTCAATGATCAATTATTAGATCGATCAATGATTAACCTGCTCTGATACCATTTGACAGGATCAACGATCACAAGTTTGAAGTATTAGAGTGTAATGCAGCGGAATGAAGAGAAGAATTAGTCAAATTATAGCAAGAGTATGTTATTTGTAAACAAATGCGAGAGAATATTTTTCTGTGATTTGGAATGTTTCAATAATGCTCAATATTATTGCTAAATCATTCACGGTTACAATAAGGTTGGCACTCCTTATATAGAGTGCAATCACTGCTGTAATCACGGGATGGTGATTACTAGCAGATCTAGTACAGAAATAACTACTTCTTAACAAACTACTGAAATGTTCACAACTACTGAGAACATGTCAGAGTGCTAAGTATAAAACATGAAACAACTGAAAAGAAACTACTGATACTACAACGACTGAAGAACAAACTCTTCAGTCGTTTTACAAAACTACTGAAAAGAGAAAATATAAAACTACTGAAAGCAAACCGTCACAACTACTGAAGAAGTCCTCTTCAGCTGTTGTGACAACATCTGATACTTTGTCTTCAGCACTTGTCTTCAGACTTTGTCTTCAGCACTTGTGTCTTCAGACTTTGTCTTCAGCACTTGTGTCTTCAGACTTTGTCTTCAGCACTTGTGTCTTCAGACTTTGTAATCAGTTGTTGTCTTCAGCTGTTGTGGACTTCAGTAGTTGTTGTGACGTCTGTGGGACTTAAAGGTTTTTCTGATCCGGCTCATTGGTTCTTTTGGTCCAACATTAAACATTATAAATCACAAACAACCAATCTCATTTCATTAATATTCCAAACATTACATTAGTGTAAGACAAACAAGACCTATTACATTCATATCATGATCTAGGTACATATGTATCAACACAATATAAAACTGCTGTAATTAATAGGCCAAAATGCAGTAAAAAAATGTAGTCATAAATATGCCAAAGTACAGTGAAAATGCAGTAAGTAATGCAGTAAAAATATGGCAATATGCAGTCAACTATGTTGTCAAATATTCTAAGCTGCGATCAATAATGTGGATTAATTTATGCAATCAATAATGCATACACCATGGACAAAAAGGAAACATCAAAATTAGTTAAGTTGCTTAATACTTTGTTTTATGGATTTAATAGACAATTCTCAAAAGACACCACATCAAAAGTAATCAAGATCCCAAAAACCATATTTAATTTTCATCTTGACCTTTGCAACTCCTCCTGTTATGACCCTTCTTTTTACACTTCCCACAATTTTTTGTTGAGCCTTACTTTGAAAAACACCCACGTTTTCTAACATCTTCTAATTCAACATTTGATCTTTTCCTTGCTTTTTTGGGCCTCCCTATTGGTTTATGGTAAGCAGGTGGTGTGATAATTGTAGGCATGTGAGACTTTGGCCACATTGACATCCCATTAATTGGATAGATTTTGTAGTTGTGAACTTGCTTCCACCTCTCCATTTCATAAACAAGATTAACAAAAGCTTCTGGTATACCAACGCTTTGATCGTGTGCAACCTTGCTCCAAATGGCTGCCACTGCATGTTTGCAGGGTATTGATTCCCATCTCCTGCATGTGCAACTTTTTGTACTCATATTCACCACACATTGATCACCTTGTGGGCCACAAGCTTGATAGTGTTCTTCTCCATTCCATTTTATAATGTACCTATCATTAGATTGCATTTGCTTGTAAGGGTATATAACGTGACTAATATGTATAAATAATGGTGAGAATAAACCTAGTAGCCTCCTTCTTAATTGACTCCAACATCTTAGAAGCATATGGTGTTAGCAAACCACTACTTCTATTAATAACCTTTAGAACATTCACAATTCTTCTCATAAGATACTCCCTAATGTATTCCAACATTGTTATTATGGGTTTGTCTCTTCCATCTAACAACTTGGAATTTAAAACTTCACACATGTTATTGAGCAACACATCTGAGATTGCATTGCCTGTTATCACAACATAATAATGATCATGTAATAAAGTAGCATGTGTAATAATTAAAATATTATTGATATGTGTTACCAGAAAAATATGATCTTGACCAATGTTCTGGTTGGAGTTTAGACAACCACATGTGTGCATCTTTGTTTAACCTTTTCAAGGCATCCATTTCCTTCTCAAATTGAAAAACTGTTGTACATGTTGCCACTTTCCATAGAGCATCCTTGTAAATCTTTCCTCTGTATATTTGTTTCATGTTCTCATAAATATGTCGAAGAAAATATCTATGCTCAGCACATGGGAATACCTTCTTCAATGCAGGGATGATTCCCTTTTAATCCAATAAAAACCAAAAAAATATGATTCAAAACATGCTAAAAAAGTTAAAGTTAAAAACTTTTATACACTAACCTTTTACCTATCACTTATAAACGTGAAGTTTGAGTTGCTAACCAAATCCAAATCATCAGCAAGGCATTCTAGAAACCAAGACCAAGAGAATATGATTCATAACATGCTAAAAAAGTTAAAGTTAAAAACTTTTATACACTAACCTTTTGCCTATCACTTATAAACGTGAAGTTTGAGTTGCTAACCAAATCCAAATCATCAGCAAGACATTCTAGAAACCAAGACCAAGAGAATATTGTTTCAGCTTTTACAATTGCATAAGACAGTGGGTAAATACCATTGTTTGGGTCAATCCCAACTGCGGTGAGTATTTGACCCGGGTATGGACCTTTAAGGAAAGCTCCATCAAGTCCTAGCAAATCCCTCCCAATTGCTTTAAATCCTTGTTTTAAAGACCCCAAACATTCATATATTCTTTTGAATATTCTTTTTTCAGATGTTGGATCTATGGATGGTTCAACTTCTAATCTAACTATTGTACCTGGGTTTGTGTTCATCAACTCTTCAACATAATCCCTAAGCATCCTATAATGGGTATTGAAATCTCCATGGATTTGTTCTATAGCTAGGTTCTTGGCCCTATATGCTTTCATTTGAGAAACACCAACCTCATACTTTCTTTAGAACTGTTCTTGAATTGCTCTAACTGGGATTTTAGGATTTTCTTGTAGTTGATCAACTAGATATTGAGATAGAAAAGTTGCTGTACAAGCATAAATAGTCCGACTTTGGAGGCATTTATGCTCACTTACTATAATTTTGACTATCCAAGACCCACAACTTTTATCTCTAGAAAGATAAAGAACCCAAGGGCATTTATTGAGATGTGGGTTTGTCTTTTTCCCCTACCATCAATATTTTTTTACTAATAATCCTTTATCTTTAATAGAATTGCTAGATTGAACCCCAACTTGGCTTTCTTTATGAACCCCATCTACACTATCCCCCTTACACATTGCTCTTACCCTATAAAGATCATCCTTTACAATCCTGATTTGTCTTCTTGTCTCGACCTCATGTTCTTTAATGATTTTTTTAACTTCTTCCTTAGTTCCAAACACTTGACCAACATAGAATACTGAATTGCTATCTTTATTGGCTTCTAATACACTAGTATCAAAGTGCTCATTATCCAACATATATTCTTCCATATCTTCAACATCTGATTCATCATTTGACCGGTCATTATCAACATTTGCATCATTATGCAACCTAAAATCTTTCATGTCTCTGTTAACTTCATTAATATAATTGTCATCATCTACTCTAAAGTCACTGTCATCCCACTATTATCATGCTTACTACTTTCATCATTATCACTACCTATATCTTTATTAAACTGACCTCCCTGATTATCATTCACACCCATATGTACATCTTCACGAGTCTCTTCACCAAAGAAAGGATCAAACTCTAGATCACTAATCCTAAGGTCAAGTTGTTTTGGTTGAACACTACATTCTCCAAGTCCATCATTACTTTCATGCCAACCCAATAACAATGTGTTCACGGTAGTAATCTTATGTTCAACATACACATTCATCAATTTATGCTCTGAAACATATTGTCCAAACTGCTTGAAATCTGCATCACTTCGCAAAGCTCTAAGACCAAAATATAAATCACCATTTGGAACTAAATAATGGTAGAACCTGGTAGTGGTCAACATGTAACCCAACTTCTCCAAAACATCATCAATTTCTTGAATAGAAAACTTGTCAATATCGAGCAAATCAACAAAATTTTCTATACCTCTTTCATATGAACGTTCAGGTAAACTTGTAAAAATGCCACCGTGATGCAACTTGATAGAAAATAGATGATGGAAACCAACTGAGTTTGAGAAAAATATGCATCAGAACCAAAAGTTTCAAAGATTGTTTAAAGATTTAGCAAGTAATCGAGGTTTTCTTACCATATAATGACTCAACATCTTCTTGATCAAGGTTTTCACGAATGATGTATGACACACCCATTAAACCTTCAGTTCACCTTTTACTTTTTTCTGAGATACAAAGTTAGAGTTAATTCAAAGTTATAAAATTACCAGGGAAAAAAACTTTGATATTGAAGAGTTAGGGGTGGGAGAAAACATTCTTTGATTTAATAGATTAAATGGATGGACCTTTGGTTAAAGGACAAAAAATAAATCAAGTTTTCAAATAAAGGACAAATAGTGAAAGTCTAGAAATTAAAGGATACATTCCATATTTTTAATAAATACACAAACTCACCTAAGCTTTAATGTAAGTTAGTGTTAGCACCAAACATTATTGCTAACTATACATCTCAAACTTTGTATTTTCCAAATTCCTCATACATGATGATTAACTCAAAATTATACATGGCAGCTAAAGTCAGATGTGAAAATATGGTTGTGCATATAAAAAATTTCTTTTATTCGAAATGTAAAAAGTAGAGTTTGAAAAGCTGAGGTCAGAAAAATGCAATAAATAAATAATTATTCATGAAATAGTTTTCTTATTCCTACCCAGAGGGCGTCGTCCGAGTGTACTCCTCAGTATTGACGCTTAAAACCCACTCACCCTCAGAAATCTTTCATAATCCCCCATTTCAGTAATTGGTACTGCATTTCGTTCTTCTGGCTGTGCTCTGGCCTCTAAAAACCCTAGAAGCACACGAAAGCTGAAAATTCATCAAGCTCCAGGTTCTGTTGTAAGTACTTGTGCAAAATTTCATCAATAGCTGCGTATTATATCGTAATTTGTTAGGTTTAGGTAGATCGGCTTGCTATAACAGTTTACTCAAGTTTTTGTAATTGCATGAGAATAAGTACCTTCAGATTTTCAGACGATGAGTTCATTTTCGTGCTTCGTGTTTTTCACATTATAAAAATGAAGCGACTGCGTGATTGTTTGACCGGAAATGAAGCTTATGTTGTCGGGGTTTCTGTTTCATTTTCGTTTGTATGTTAAACCCTTCAAGGGTAGTAGGGTTTTGAGCCAAAAGGCAAAAGAAACCCTAATTATGGAATTACTTGACAATCGGTTAGAACTTAGAATAGAATATGCTTTTGAGCTATCTTTTGTGTGTGTTAGCTTGAAATAATTTGTTTTTGATCTACTGCGTTTGCGTTTTTTTAGATAATAAAATGGAAGAGGCAGGACCGAGCTACAAGGAGAAGCCTGCAAATGGAGGAGCTTATCTCGACTTAGATGATGAAGATGATGATGATGATGATATGATGGACGAAGCATCATCAGTCAAAGATTTTGATGAAGGTACACTAAAGACGTTTAGTAAAAGGGCTTCAACGTCATTCTTCAAACACTATGGTCTTATAAGTCACCAAATCAACTCCTACAATGAGTTCATCAAAGTAGGAATTCAGAATGTGTTTGACTCCATTGGCGAGATCATTGTAGAACCAGGATATGACCCCTCAAAGAAGGGTGATGAGGAATGGAGATTTGCTTCCATAAAATTTGGGAAAGTCACTCTTGAGCGCCCTGAGTTTTGGACGGGCAATAAAACTTCAGCTGATGCTGGTAATAGCCTCAAGTTTTTGCCCAGACATGCTCGTCTTCAAAACATGACTTATTCATCTGCAATCAAAGTGAAGCTCACAAGAGAGGTGATGATAAAATGCTACCTGCCTTTATAGCTTTCACTTTTCTGCATGCATATTTAAATATAGTTTAGTTTCTATGTGTACAAGCAAACAACATTCAATAATCAATTGCACTACATAAACCTAAAGGGAACCCTCTACTTATGAATGGATTGTTCAGGTTGTATTTTATCTATACTTTTTGTGTAATATGAAATAAAAACTAGCTGAAAAGGAATTGGCCTGATGATCAAAAGTCACCCACACTGAATTCTGATGCATAAACTCTGCTAAATCATTTTCTAATAAAAAGGATATCATCGGAATAAGAAAGTTGTGCTAACCCTATCATACAAGCTGATTTCACGAACATTAGTTGTTTTGGAGAGAAAGTGTTCTGGGTTAACTTAATTCGTACCAAAAATAGCTGCTTTGATCTGAACATCTGAACCCGTGTAACCTGTTACCCAACTCACCCGCCCCATCCATTTTGTCACCTCTTCTGCTTAGTGATCATTTAGTTGAGACCTTTTGTGAAGTGTCTAGAATTGCAGAAGTATCTTACTATCTTTCTGGTTTACTTTTCTCATTTCAATTTAGAACCACATAATTATCAAGGGAAACATGGTCTTCAAACACTACTATAAGTAAACTATTATTAAGCTTCTAAGTTAAGCACTCGAACATATGTAAATATGATTGATTTCTTGTTTTTGGTTTCAAATGTGTAAACATAATCAAGAAAGTGTCACGTGCTTATGGCTGTTATCTGATGCATTATCAGTGTTCTTATGGATTGGATATGTGAATATGTAGTAATTATATAATGTTACAGGTGTATACTCAAGAGCTTGTTAGAAGTGACAAATTCAAAACTGGAAAAGATAAGTATCTGGACAAGAAGACCATAGACACTGAAGAGCGGGAAGTAACTATTGGGAGGATTCCGGTGATGGTTAAGTCTGACTCATGTTGGATGAGCGAAGCTGATAAAGATGATTGTGATTATGACCAAGGTGGCTATTTCATAATCAAAGGAGCTGAGAAGGTGACACTACATACTTTCATATAATACTTTATTTCATTTCACTATACGCTTATCTTTTCATTCCATAGTTAAATATATAATTTGTAAAGTTTCAAAAATATTATTGCAGACTTTTATTGCTCAAGAACAGCTTGGACTTAATAGAGTTTGGATTGCTAGCACTCCAAATTGGCGTGTAATGTACCGTTCGGTTAACAAAAGAAAAAGGGTTTATGTGAAACTGGCAGACACTCCCAAATATGAAGACATTGTCGGGGGTTCCCAAGTGATAACAGTTTATTTCTTAAGTTTAAAGGATATGCCGATATGGATTCTCTTTTTTGCTCTTGGTGTATCTTCAGATAAACAAGTGGTTGACTTGATTGATGCTGACACTAAAGATGGAAATATCGTGAATATTCTGATAGCATCCATTCATGCTGCTGATCAGGTGTGCGATGAATTTCGTAAAGAGCCAAATGCACTGAATTATGTTGAAAAACTTCTGGGAAAAAGCAAATTTCCACCTGAAGAGTCTGTTAAAGAGTGCATTGAAAACTACTTATTTCCTAACATAATTGGCTTTCATAGAAAAGCTCGATACCTTGGGTATATGGTCAAATGTCTTCTGGAAGGTTATTCTGGTCGAAGAAAAGTTGATAATAAGGATGATTTTAGGAACAAAAGGTTGGAATTGGCTGGTGAGTTACTTGAAAGAGAGCTAAAACTTCATCTTAAACATGCTGAGAAACGAATGGTGAAGTCAATGCAAAGGGATCTTTATCCAGGTCGAACTGTACAGCAAATAGAACTTTATTTGGATGCTGCGATTATTACAAACGGGCTTTCTCGGGCTTTTTCAACTGGCACATGGTCACATCCCTACAAAAACATGGAGAAAACGTCTGGGGTGGTGGCAACGCTTAGGAGGGCAAATCCTTTGCAAATGATTGCTGATATGAGAAGGACACGTCAGCAGGTTTTATATGCTGGGAAGGCTGGAGATGCAAGATACCCGTAAGCTGTTCTTTTTTTTTTTTTGACACAGCAATTTTTTACTCCTAAGTTTGCTGATATGATTGTGCTTCATCTCTAATGGGTCAAATGGGTTGAAAATCACCAAATTGTATATTTATAGTAAAGAAACCACATTATTTTAAGTTTAAGTTAAATGAAGTGATATTTCAAATGGCTTAACTGAAAGAAAAAAACAAAATTATTATTGTTTTTGGCCATTGTATTTGACACAAGTTCTTTGTATAAAATTCTGCAAAAAAGTGGACAGAAAGGGTTCTGGATCAACAAACGGACTAAAAGTTACTTAATGACCAATTTCGAAATGTTACCCAACCTTCCCAAAACTTTATAAAATAGAGCAATTTGCCAAATGGGACTATGGTGTAGGCCTGAAAGGTTTATGAGTTTGCTAATTTCCATTCAAAAAAGAAGCACTCCTTTCTGTATCCCCTCAGAACTATCGAAACTGTGTTCATCAAAAATATGCTTTTCCTGATATACTGTAATATCTAAATATAGGCAGTTGATAACTTCATTTTTGTTGTCTTTTCATGTATCAAATATTGATACTTTTAGGTTCTTTATCTTCTTTTTCAAGATTTCCCTTGTAGTCAATCTATGCCATGGTATTAATTTTTGTGCTTTACTTTAGGTTATTAATTTAGCTAATCTTTTAATAATCTGGAGGACAGTTCTTTCTTAATCTTCATAACTCTGGACTCTCTATTTGATAGATTGCATTATTTGAGACATAGTGCCTTCTGATTTGTTAAAGTGTGAATATATTGTTTAAACAAACTAATTTTGTAACTAGAATACAATCAATCAATCAGTCATACCCAGTAAATTCCATCCATAACATTATGTAATTCAAATGCAATATAACTTTTGTAAGCACCATAAAAACGTTGATTGTTAGATAACTTAGACTATAATTTCTTACATAAGTTTTTAGCTAGAAGGGGCATGCTTTTTATTTAAATCAAATTTTGGTCATTCATAGAATCTAAATCTGAAAGACACAATTTTCTTAAAAGTCAAACTCTGCTTCTTTGGTCTTGCTTTTCAAATAAATTGAGTACACTTTAGAGTTAAGATGCATGTTATCTACCGTTAACAATCTTTTATTTGATGAATGTAGACATCCTTCTCACTGGGGAAAAATATGTTACCTTTCTACCCCTGATGGTGAAAATTGTGGGTTGGTAAAAAATTTGGCTGGCACTGCCCTCGTGTCAACAACAGTTCGTGAACGATTTTCTGATATATTGATAGCATGTGGGATGGAAAAATTGGTAAATGATACCTCAACTTCACTCGCTGGAATGGAAAAAGTTTTTGTTAATGGTGATTGGGTCGGGAATTGCAAAAATTCTGCATCATTTGTATCTAATTTCAGGAGCAAGCGCCGCAAAAAACAAGTACCTCATCAGGTTAGTAACTTTATACAACTTTCAGAAACATTTTATATCATTTCGATTTTCCTTATGTGTTATGATCTAATAGGCTATTTATATATGTTCTTTTTGTAAATTGTCTCAGGTTGAAATAAAAAGAGACGCTAAGCATAAAGAAGTGCGGATATTTTGTGATGCAGGAAGGATTCTGCGTCCACTTTTAGTTGTTAAAAACTTGCACAAAATCAAGCTTCTAAAAGGAGGAGGGTACTCTTTTCAAGATCTTCTAGATAACGGAGTTGTTGAACTAATTGGACCCGAAGAAGAAGAAGATTGCTGCACAGCATGGGACATCAAGTATCTTTTCCTGGAAAATGATGATCATAACCCTAGAAAATACACACATTGTGAACTAGACATGTCATTCATGTTAGGTTTAAGCTGTGGCATTATCCCCTTCGCTAATCATGATCACGCCAAAAGAGTCTTATTTCAATCCCAAAAACACAGTCAGCAAGCAATTGGTTACTCATGCACAAGTCCCGATATCCGAGTAGACACTCTTTCTCATCAGTTATTCTACCCCCAGAGGCCTCTTTTTAAAACCATGCTTTCTGATTGTCTTGAAAAAAGTCAACCTTTTGGTCGAACTCAAAAGGGTATGATCCCAAGACCTGAGTTCTTTAATGGACAATGTGCTATTGTGGCGGTTAATGTGCATCTTGGGTACAACCAGGAGGACTCGTTGGTTATGAACCGTGCTTCTTTGGACCGTGGTATGTTTCGGTCGGAACACATTAGAAGTTATAAAGCTGAAGTGGATAATAAGGATGCTTTGGGGAAGAAAATTAAGTCCGATGATGCTGTGAATTTTGGCAAGATACAAAGTAAAATTGGACGGGTTGACAGCCTTGATGATGACGGGTTTCCATTTATTGGTGCTAATTTGCAAAGTGGTGATATAGTGATTGGGAAATTCACAGAAGCAGGGACTGATCATAGTGTGAAATTGAAACACACTGAAAGAGGGATGGTTCAAAAGGTAGTACTGTCAGCAAATGATGAAGGCAAGAACTTTGCTGCAGTATCTCTGAGACAGGTAATTTAGTTCTAATTTCTGTAATTATCTTATCTTATTTGTTTCTTTTCTTGCTAAAGCAATGGTGGGGATGGTTTAAGGTGCGGTCGCCATGTCTTGGTGACAAATTTTCAAGTATGCACGGGCAAAAGGGTGTTTTGGGTTATTTGGAATCACAAGAAAACTTCCCATTTACCGTACAAGGAATAGTTCCAGATATTGTGATAAACCCGCATGCTTTTCCTTCAAGACAAACTCCGGGGCAGATGCTGGAATCTGCCTTGGCAAAGGGGATAGCCTTAGGTGGTTCACAAAGATATGCCACTCCCTTTTCTTCTCTCTCTGTTGATGCCATTACCGACCAGCTTCACAGGTAAAAGTGTCATATCTTTGGCTGATGTCTTGATGCTGGTCACTGAGCTTTATTTCTTTCAAAATTTTAGGGCTGGGTTTTCGAGATGGGGAAGCGAGAGGCTATACAATGGGCGAACTGGTGAAATGGTGAAATCTCTTGTTTTCATGGGGCCAACATTTTACCAAAGGCTGGTGCACATGTCTGAAGACAAAGTGAAGTTCCGAAACACGGGACCAGTACACCCTCTCACCCGACAACCAGTTGCAGACAGGAAACGGTTTGGTGGTATTAAGTTTGGGGAAATGGAGCGAGACTGTCTCATAGCCCATGGAGCCTCGGCTAATCTTCACGAGCGCCTTTTCACTCTTAGCGACTGCTCAGAGATGCATGTCTGCAGAAGGTGCAAGAGAATGGCTAGTGTAATCCAGAGGACGGTCGCAGGTGGTCAAAAGATCCGTGGACCCTATTGTCGGATCTGTGACTCGCTTGAGGATGTGATTAAGGTCAGTGTGCCTTATGGTGCAAAGTTGCTGTCTCAAGAACTTTTCAGTATGGGGATTTCTCTCAAGTTTGATACTGAATTATGCTAAATCAGGTGATATGCGACTTTATTTAACTTGTGGTTCTTGTAGGAATGACTGTTGTTTAGATTTAATCGGTTTAGGGAGCAACAATGTTATGCTGTAGTGACTTGTACTCTATGCAGTGGTAGTTGTATGTTGCTCTGGGTTGTGCTGAACTTGGTCTCTTTGGTATGGTAATATGGCATTGGACTTTGACAAAACGAAACTAGATCGACGTAGGCTACCCTAGTCCATAGTGGTCCATGTAGTTTAGTTTGTTTAAAAGAGCCTTTCTAATCTAAACTTTCAACACGTTATCACTTGCACCAAATCAGGCAAAGCCCTAACTAGAAGGGCACAAAACCAGGTGGGTTCTGTTTTTAAAGCCATAATGAAAGTTAAAACTGGATTGGAGCCATGCGGGTTCTGTTTGAAACCGGTTTTTAAGAGAGGTTTCAAACAGAGTGAAATCGGATTGGATCTACTGAAACCACAGTGGTTAATATGTAACTGTTCTTTTATTTTGGAAATTAAAAAAGGGAAATTGCAATACATTCTTAGGCTTTTGCATAAAAACAAAAAATACAATACATTTCCTTGTTAGATCTTTGTTGTCGTTGTTGGAGTTTTGATGTCATCAGAGTTCGTGGGTGGCTGGTGGGACTGTCAGTTGTGCTAGTTTTTCTTCCTTGTGTATTTCTTGTTCGACTCTCATAAGTTTGCGTTCAAGGGTGAAGTGTGTGGTATGTTTTTCACGTTCGTCTTCCAAGCTACTATATAGAAGCTTTAATGATTAGCAGCTCATGATTGTAAAAAATTAGAATTGGAAATTGAGATTTCTTCTCTTTCATCAAGTTAAAATATTCAAAATTTCTGATTCTACTTTACTATATGTGCTAAAAAGTAAGTTATAATACATTTTGAGCTTGCTGCTTTGAATGCTAGACCAAATCTATATTTTTTTTAAACAGCCAACGAATAATTTTTAAAGTATTTAAAAAAAAAGACCAAACGTACTTAATAGCCTTATTTCTTATTTTTTTCTTATCACTGTGACTACCGGAGTCGGATGTACCATTCATCTAGATTGGGAGAATTGGAAGAAATCCATAATGTTGTGACTTCTCTTGTTCTTTGGTGTCTGTGTATAACTTGCTAGATTCACGGATGTAATTTTTCCTGGTGAATAAAATATTTTGCTGTTCAAATAAATAAAAAAAAGCAATTTATCTTTTAAAATTCCAAGAATATCAGTTAATTGTTGAATAAATAACTAGCTCTACTCTAGATATGGCATAACCTAGTACGCTCGACGAGGTTATCATGAAATATTTTTGAAATTCTTATATCGTAAAAATTTTCATATATATGACAAGTCGAGTTTCCATCCAATAGGTACGGCCCAATTATTCATGTAGACAAAACTTCATGACTTCCGAAAGCCAAAGCATGCCAATTCCAAGAAAGAAAAGAGAGAAGAAAAATCAAAGATGGCTTGTTAAATGTTGTAAAAATAAACACCATGCCTCTGATTTTAAAATAAAATAAAATCAAGGACACTAAGTTTTATAAGAAGAAACATGAAAATGACGAAAAGAAGAAGAAACGATTACAAAAGAAAGAGAAAACTGAATATCGGCATCCTTTGAAATGAAACTCAGAAGTTCATTTATTTCACACGGCTTCCGACAGCAAAACATCAAACTCAAATCTTTCTATTCCAAAAAGACATATCTAAAGTATCATTTGACCTAAAAAATATAAAAAGAAAAATATAGACTTGAACATGATCAGGATAAAAAAAAAGATTCAAGTATAGAAAAATATAAGCTTAGGTTAAAGATAGTGAAACTTCAAGAAGAAAATGGCTGCTCATCTTAAAAAACAATTCCTTTGAAACAACAACTAAATTTTGAAACAAAATTAGTCTCATGAAACTTCAAGGAAAAACCTGTATAAAGATGTATGTGCAGTCTTTGAACTTATCCAAATTATAGAAGCATAGAGATTTATTAACAAGGTCAGAAGACCTAAAAGCAATAGATATGGAATTGAATATGATACAAATGATCTATACTTTACATTTGTCAATCCAAAATTTCTTTCAAAAGAAAAATTCAAAAACACTAAACTTATCTTTAGAAGAACCTGCTTCCATGATATCCTACTCGGAATCTTTGGTTGAAAAGAAACTTACATTTCAAGCATCATTCAAAACCAACTTTGGATAAAATAAACCATACCAAGTTTAGTTGAGATTTGGATTAAATTGTTGAAAATTTCTAAGAACTCTATCCCTGAGAATTAAAGTTTAAAACTTTTAAAATTTTAAAGTTTAAAACTTTTAAAATTTTAAAATCCAAGCCAAATTCAATCATAGCGTGAAAAGTAGAAGGAAAGGTGATAAATTTGAAATCATCCTAATTACAACGAGTTACCTCATTAGCCTCATCTTGTAACCTTGCCAACATAGGCTTCAGAAAGACTTTTAGGCCTTCAACAGCCGTATTAGGTGACCAATTTCTAGTTTAACAGTCTAAAGAACAAACTAACAACATACTCATCATAAATATCTACTTTATTCAACCACATCAAATTCTTAGCATAGATCTTTTTAGGGAACCAGTTTGACTTATTGCATCCAAAGATCTCATGGCATAATAAACTAAAGAATCAGCAACTCCTGTTGAAACAATCCCCATATACCCTAACCATGGCATGTTGTTAATAGACACCCTCGTCCCTTAACAAATGATTGATGCCATGAAGCACCATCTTCCAAATGAGCAATAACGTAATGAACCCCATATACTCTGGCCATGTCATGTTGTTAACTACTCGTTAGTCATTAGGCTAATTACAACAATATTACATATTATTTCCTAAACAATTAAAGTGTACAATCGTACCCATGAATCATATTTGAATACAACACGATCTCAGTGACACGCGGTCTCAGTTTCTTTCTCCTTCAAACTCCACAACCGATAAGAGGGCATTGAAATATGGTGCTAGGGTTTGTGTTGCGCTTCTTGATTACGAGGTAGTTTCATTTTGTTTGCTTTGATCATAAGATCCCTTACTAGAATCACTAGTTTCTTTAAAGATGAGATTCTTCATGATTATAGCAAATTTGATTTCAAACTTAGCATCGTTTACATACGTTTTCATTTGATTATTCAGTTTAATCTAATTTGTGATCAATGTTGGTAATGACCAAATCTATTATTTTGATTATTGAATAATTAGTAATGTTGGAGAAACCATAATTGTACGAGAGCAATCAACAAAAACACAGTCGATTTTGTGAAGGGACTAAACTTCACAATGTCCTTTTATTAATGAATCAAAAACTTACAAAATTAACTCAACATCAACCTCTATATATAATGCTAGAATTAAAAAAAAAAAGATAAACATAATACTTGTACTTATTACTAATAAACTTTATCTCCAATGAACTTGTTTAGATAAACAAAAACTCTTTTCCCTCTTTCTTTCACTTTCGGTCCTCGACTTTCTTTAATTCTTTAATCGAGGCTCAATCTTCATTTACCCCCTTAAGCCTTGGTTGTATGTACCTCTAATATCTAACATGCCAAGTAACTTCCTCATCTCTTCAAACTTAATACGTGACAAGGCCTTTGTGAAAATATCAGAGCATTGATTTTCATTTTTAATATGTTCAACATAAATTTCCCCTTTGTCTACGGTTTCCCAAATGAAGTGGAATCTAATGTTGATATGTTTGTTTTGTCCATGATATACCAGGTTCTATATTAAGGCAATCATAGATTGATTATCCATGTACAAGGTCACCTTTTGTTCTACACAACATGTTAGATCGCTTACTAACCCCTTTAACCTTAGAGCTTGACATGAAGTGGCTGCGGCAACCATATACGGTACACCATTGCTTCTTTTTCTTGAATAATGAACCCTTGTGGTTGTTTTACATATCCTATCTCTTTCAAGTCCCCATTTAAAAAGCCTAATTTGACATCTAAATGGAAAACTATCTAGTTGTTTTGAGCTGCCAATGCTATGATTAGCCATATTCTTTCCATCCTTGCAAGTGGAGCAAAAACATCTTCAAAATCTATGCCTTGCTTTTAAACATTGAATTTGGCTACGAATTTGGTTTTCTATTTTATTATGAGACCTTTTTCATTACGCTTTACCTTTTATACCTACTTTACTTTGATTGTTTTTGCTTGAATGGGAAGATCACATAGTATCCATATATCATAGTCTTCTATTAAGGATAGTTCTATTTACATGGCTTCATGGCATTCTTTCAATTTGTTTGCTTTATTAAAATTAATGGGTTCGTCATCTACATGAAGCATATCATGTTCCTGCATCATAACATAGTCATTCTACTACTCAGATCGTACCAAGGTTGTGTTGGTTCTTCTTAGATTCTGGTTATGCATTGGTTTTTCTTGCTTATCTTGGTTCATCTCAGTTTGAGATTGCTGCTGTGTTTCTTGTGTCTAGGTCATAATAGGTATTTGCTCTTAGCTATCAATAGTTTTGGGAACATATGCTAAGTTATCTTGAGATAGACCAAATTGCTCATTTGCATCATTAATGTTAACTTGAAACTCTATCCATTCTAGACTGATTTTTATATTCACATGATCACAGTGTTTATCCTAGTAGAATGAATTTGCTTCTTCAAACACTACATCCCTGCTCACGTGTACTCGAGGTTAAGTTGGATCACGTAGTTGATAGGCTAAAAAAGCATGGTTTAGAACCCAAGGCACCATAGTTTTACTATGATCATTAAGCTTTATTTGATTTACAGATGACAGTTTCATGTAACAATTGAATCCAAACACCTTCAAGTGCGTGATATTTGGCTTCCTTCCCTTCCAAGCCTCATTTAAAGTGATTCTTTCAAGGGATTTAGTGGGAGCTTGATTTAGAATAAATATCGAGTGACTCACTGCCTCCCCATATAGGTTTTATAACATACATGTGGCTTTTAAAATGGTTCAGGTAGTTTTAGTATGCTTCTATTTCTTGGCACTACCATTCCATTTGTCATAGTACTTATCAAATAAGTCACTCAAGAGCTCTAATTCACGGTCACTATAAAGTGTATGATTTTTAAACAACTTTCAGTTTTAACTTGCTATTTGAATTTTATAGAAGTAATTAGAGCATCACTTTTATGTTTAAGTGTATAAACCCACATAAACCCTGAGAAGTTATTGTCACACCTCTGGGTTTGGGTCACCCTGAGCCATATGAACCGATCAAGATCGTTTCATTATTTTATTCAGAAATCAATTTTCAAGATGTTTTTGGCAGCGAAATTTCATTTTTATAACAAAAGAACTTTGTTAAATCTCAAACTTAATCATTTATTGTGAAGTCGGCTGGATCGGTTGACATCCGAGCGTGTTCTTGAAGGAAGGAAAAGAAAACCAAGAGACAAACAAGAGAACGAACAGTAATAGAATGGTTTCATTAATAAAACCTAATGATTGCAAGCTCGTTAAACAGAAGAATCACGACTCTTGGCAAGGGGAGATCGAGCATGATCTCCCCTCTCATCCGAAAGCACCTAGGCCCCGGGCACACTCTTAAAACCTTACCTCTCTACACAATGAAACTGGTATTTATAGGCCTCAGCCCATATCAGATGCGACTGGGCCCATTCGTACGATTGGACCATGCGTATGGTTCAATCGTACGACTGGACCATACTTATGGTTCAGTCTTACGAATGGCCTAATAGCATCTCTCAATCGCAGGACTGGTCCATTAGCATGGCTCAGTCGTACGACTGAGTCTCATTCGCATATGCTCCTGCGAATGACTCAGTTTCATGTGTTTACAACATATCAGGTGTATTACATTAAGCCTAGACTATTCGTCAAGCGACGGACACGCTATATATGACAATATATGCTCCAATGTTTATTGAGTAATAAGATTGTTTTACAAATCTTGTCTTTTTTACAAGCCACAACATTTCTTAAAACTAGAGATGCGTCCATCTCTTCTTCCAGTTGTATACTTAGATATGGATGTTAGATACACCCACATATTTTATATAGTTACATGATCTAAGTCACATTCAATTATTAATTACCTGTAAATAGTTTAAAATTCAATATCATTGATCTGCCCGTGAGTATCATTTATCAGACCTAAATGTAAGGTTAATAGAAAGGCTGATGCAACAAAAAGTGATTCCTGCATGCATGAACTATGTACAAGGTAGAAGTTGCTTTGGAACTATTACACTCTACATAGAAAATATTCTAAGTGTAAAATTTTCCGAAGCCAAAGACCAAATCTTTCGAAGCTAAGATAAAGTCTTCCGAAGCTTCAAAGACAAAGTATCCCAAAGCCAATGAAGTGTAGACTGATTTCTTCCGAAGACAAAAGAGAATATTTCCTTGGATGTACTTTTGCATAAAGCTGCCCATTTTCCTCTGCAACTCTGAAGACTCACCAACTTGCATAAGTTGGTGAAAAGGTTTATGCTTTTGCAACTGTACAATTTAGGTTTAGTTATGTACTTTTATCCTTTTGTAATATATTAGGATGTGAGCTATGGCATGTCATAGTAACTACCAGATGGAGATGAACATGCAAAATCCATCTGGTAACTCCAACATCAGCAGAATTCAGCCCTTCATGTAGTTGAAAGGGATTACAGAGAACCACATCATCATCTCATCTACTACCCTGACAACTCACAAAAGGGTCATTTCATCACCTTTCCAGAGACACCAAGGGAGAGCTACACCCAAGGAAGTCCATTCCAAGATACAAGCACTTCACAAGCCTTTTTGTCTGCTGATGAAAGCACATGCAACTTTCTCTTCACCTTTGAAGACCTGGACTGTATTCATCCAGATGATTTGGAGTACATGGAAATAGTCCAGCAGATGGCTCTTCTCACTCATAGAGCCAAGAAGTTCTACAAGAAGACAGGGAGGAAGTTTCCTAGCAATGCAACCAGTAGAAAGTTTAGGCTGGACAAAAGCAAAGTGAAGTGTTACAACCCCAACCAAATGGGACACTTTGCTAGGGAGTGCAAGGCACCAAGAACAAATGGTGACCAAACATAAACCATACCAAACTACACTGATGGAGCCACCCAGAATGAGAAGCCAAAGCAGCAAGCTTCAGTTGCTATTAAAGAAGGAAGCTTTGACTGGAGCTTTCAGTTTGAGGATGCGTTTTCAAATCAAGCACTAATGGCATATCATGAAGAAGCCAATGTATTGGAACATCTTTATACACCTGAATGTATTTCTAAAGTTAACAAATATAGGTCCTATAACTTAGAGATGAGATCTAATCTTGAGTCCTTAAACATCTTAAAATCTGATTTCAAAAGAGCTGAAAATGATTATAAAACCATTTCCACTCTTAAACATGAACATACCAACTACAGGACTCATATCAAAGATCTCATAACTAAGTTAACTGATTGCCAGGTTGAGCTTGTGATCAGCAAAGCCAGGGCAAAAGAAATATGTTCTTGAAGAAGAGACCTTTAAGAACATGATATCCTTATCCTTGGATGCAAAAGTTTTTTTATCAGAATAAGCATGTACTGGGATCTACTAAGATAGCTCCTTCAAACACTCTACTATCTGTAAGATCTCCAAGGTGTGGAACTTGTGAAGATGAGCTTCCCCTCATAGACCCCATGGATGAAGAGGAGATAATGAAGGATGATTCTGAGAAGAGTGAGGAAGATCATCCTAAAAAGGGTCAGTACACCCCTGAGGAGAGAAAGGAAGTTGGGATGACCAAGTCCAAGATGAAGAACTTGATCAGAAAAGCCAAGAGGAAGTCAAAGAAGGCTCAAGAGATCAAGGCCACTTTCAACTTTAAGCATAAATAAGTGTTTATCTCTGCAGGGTTTGAAGTGGTAAAGGCTGAAGACCCAACTATGAACTCTAGTACCAGGAGTTCTAGTTCTTGTCTAAATCATCCCAACAAAGAGAAGAAGGCTGATCAGCTGTGTAACACTACTACATAGCCTGTACCATCTAGTTCCAAAGGCAAGCCTCACCCTAAGAAGCTTTCTACATCATCTGTGAAGATGAAGATGGAGATGGAAAATGATCAAGTTCAACCTTCCTCTCAAAATAAGATTCTCAGAATGAAGCAAACGGACTGTATCATGAGTGGTAGTACTTCTTATTTTGGTGAGAATTACCTCTACAATCCCAAAAGTACTGTCCACATGATTAAGAAGATGAGAAGATCAAGAGGAAGCCATTTTCGAAAGGAAAGTCTTTTCCTTTCGGAAGCTCCAAAGTGAAGAAGAAGACAAGTGAAAACTTGCCTTCGGAAGAAAAATTGGTTTCGCAAGAAAGGAATGCTTCCGAAGTACTAAAGCTTGCTGCAGTGAAAGCAAGTCTTCCGAAGGTCTAGTCTCCAAAACTTTCAAAGTTGTCAAAATTTCCGAAGTGTTGAAGGTCAAGTCTAATCTTCCAAAGATGGTGTGGAAGATGAAGGAAGACCATGCGACTGAAAGTTCTTCATCAACAACAGCTAATGATCCTTAAATCTTGAACATAGGATCAATTTTACTGTTGCATTGTCTTCAACTCATTATGACAAGACCAAGACCAGCAAGACTTGAGTTTTCAAAGATAACTAACTATCTCTTTTTGTGCAGGAACAACAAAAGACCAAGAGGAATGTATGGATTATTGATAGTGGTTGTTCCAGGCACATGACAAGCAATGGCTCTTTGCTTTAAAATTTTAAGAAAATTGATGGAGGGCCAGTTGCTTTTGGAGGAGATGCTGGAGGTTATATTGGTGGAAGGGGCAGGGTCACTAATGGTAAGCTTAGTATTGAAAAGGTAAACTTTGCTAAGGAGCTTGGGTACAATCACTGAGTGTATCCTAATTTTATGATCAGAGACACAACATACTCTTCACTGAGCATGAGTGCATTGTTTTCAAGCCCGGGATGATCATTCCTCAGGAGCATATCTTACTCAGAGCCCCCAGAAATGGGAACATGTACAAGAAGGACTTGCAAGAAACATCCCCTTCAGGAGAAGTTTTATGCTTTCTATCTAAAGCAAATAGTGATGAGTCTTTCCTCTGGCATAAAAGAATATGCCATGTAAGCTTTAAAAAGATGAATAAATTAATTAAGAATGATTTGGTAACTGGAATACCAAAGAAAGAGTTTACAAGTGATGACCATTATGTTGCATGCCTGAAAGGGAAGCACACAATGTATCTCACAAGCCAAAGGAAAGAAACTCTATCACTACTCCCTTACACTTGTTAGATATGAATCTCTTTGGCCCCACCAGTGTAATGAGTCTAGGAAGGACCTCATATTGTTTGGTGATCAAAGATGACTTCACAAGATTCACTTGGGTCTTTTTCCTTAGAACTATGAATGAGACTCCTGAGATCTTGAAGAATTTCATTCTGAAAAATAAGAATCAATATGATCGCAAGGTCAAGACCATAAGATGCGATCAAGGAACTGAATTTAAGAACCAAATCCTTAATACATTATGTGATGAAAAGAGTATTACAAAACAATACAATGCTCACATTACACCTTAGCAAAATGGTGTTGCTGGGAGGAGAAATAGGACAATAATTAAAGCTGCAAGAACCATGTTGTTTGACTCTAAACTGCCTATCACCTTCTGGGCAGAGGCAGTCAACACTGCTTGCTATGTGCAAAATAGAGTTTTAGTAGTTAAGACTCATGGTAAGACTCCTTATGAACTGTACCACAAAAGGAGACCTTTTATTGGTTTTCTAAAGTCATTTGGATGTCCTTGCATCATCTTGAATACCAAAGATCAAGTAGGCAAATTTGTTAAGAAATCAGATGATGGAAACTTTATTGGATACTCTTCCCAAGCTAAGGCTTATAGGGTATACAATCTCAGTACTAGAGTAGTTAAGGAGTCAGCCAATGTGACCTTCAATGAGTACGTCCCTAGTGTGAAAGGTTTTGGTCCTGATTGGCTGTTTGATCTTGATTTAGTTACCAACTTTTTTAACAAGTCTTGTGAGAATGTTTTAGGATCCACAAATATCTTATCAACAGGAGATCCTGACCCAAGATTTGAGCTAAGAAGACTTAACAATCACACTACTTCAGCTCCAGTGGTAACTAACCCTGCAGATGGAGTTCCTATCAGCACAACCATGACAAATCCAGCTGATACATCTGAGGTGCCTACAAATTCCAGCTTAGAGGCCCAAAACTCAAATGAAGGAGCTTCAAAAGTAGGAGGATGTGGTAGTGGTAACGATGATTAAGAGTTTCTTGATGCTGACAATCACTCCATGGAAGATAACATTAATAATGTCACACATTCATTGGATCAAGCTTCTCTTGATAAGTGTGTTGATGTGGTGGGTGACACTCCATTACCTGATCTGAATTTCTCAAATTTAGATCTCTCCAGTCAACTTGCTATGATCCCTCAGCTCAGGATCCAAAAGTCACACCCCACCATAAACGTCATTGGAGATGTTGACAAGGGGATAAGCACAAGAGGACACAACCTGACAAAAATGTATGTCTGTACTCTTGTTTCCTATCTCAGATTGAACCAAAGAAAGTTGATGAGGCTTTGAAGGATGGAAGTTGGGTTGAAGCAATGCAAGAGGAGCTGCTTGAATTCGAAAGACAGAAGGTCTAGAACATATGTCCTCTTCATCTAGGGAAGAATACCATAGGAACCAAGTGGGTTTTTAGAAACAAGAAGGATGATAGAAGAGTAGTCATCAAGAACACGGCCAGACAAGTTGTTCAAGGATACACAAAAGAAGAGGGAATTGACTACACAGATGTGTTTACTCCTATGGCAAGACTTGAAGCTATTAGGATATTCCTAGCTTTTGGTGCATCCAAGGATTTCAAGGTCTACCAACTTGATGTCAAGTGTGATTTCTTATATAGGGTGATTGATGAAGAGGTGTATGTTAAACAACCACCTTGCTGAAGACCACTCCATTGAAGACAACATAAATGATGTCACACACTCATTGGATCAAGTGTCTCTTAATAAGTGTGCTGATGTGGTGGGAGATACTTCAATGCCTGATCTAAATTTCTCTAATTTAGATCTCTCAAAACAACTTGTTGTGATCCCTCAACTCAGGATCCACAAGTCTCACCCCACCACAAACATCATTGGAAATGTTGACACAGGAGTAAGAACAAGAGGACAAACCCATGATGAAAATGTTTGTCTTCACTCTTGTTTCTTGTCCCAGATAGAGCCAAAGAAAGCTGACGAGGCTTTAAAGGATGGAAGTTAGGTTGAAGCTTTGCAGGAGGAGCTGCTTCAATTCAAAAGGCAAAACGTTTGGAACCTCTGTCCTCCCCCTCAAGGGAAGACTACCATAGGAACCAAATTGGTGTTTAGGAACAAGAAGGATGATAGAGGACTTGTCATAAAAAACAAGGCAAGACTAGTTATCCAAGGGTACACACAAGAACAAAGAATTGACTACACAGATGTCTTTGTTCCTGTAGCAAGACTTGAAGCTGTCAGAATATTCCTTGCTTTTGCTGCATCCAAAGATTTCAAGGTCTACCAGCTTGATGTCAAGTGTGCTTTTCTATATGGGGTGATTGATGAAGAGGTGTATGTCAAACAACCACCTAGTTTTGTAGATCTTGATAATCCTGATTATGTCTGCAAGCTTGATCAAGCTCTTTATGGGCTGCACCAAACTCCAAGGAAGTGGTGTGAGACTTTATCTCAGTATCTCGGTCAACATGGCTACAAAAGGGGTACTATAGATGTAACTCTCTTTATCAAAAGAACATGGAATGACTTAATGCTAGTTCAAGTATATGTAGACGACATTATCTTTGGGTCGACTAATCCAAAGCTCTGCAAAGACTTTGAGAAGCTGATAAAGAATAGATTTGAAATGAGTGCCATAGGGGAACTCAATTTCTTTCAAGGGATTCAAGTGAAGCAAGTTGACAGTGGCATCTCAAAGTATGTATATGACATACTTACAAGATTTAGCATGACTGAATGTAAGGTTGCAAAGACACCCATAGCCAGAAAACACTCCCTTGGACCTGATCAGGTGGAGTGTGTGGATGAACACCTTTATAGGGCTATGATTGGGTCTCTTATGTACCTCACAGTCAGTAGGCCTGATATGATGTATGCCATATGCATTTGTGCAAGATATCAAGCCAACCCTAAGATGTCACACCTGGTTGCTGTTAAGAGGATTCTAAGATATCTCATAGGTGCTCCAACACTGGGCCTTGGTATCCAAATAATTCTAACTTTAATCAGCATGCCTATACAGATAGTGACTATGGTGGATGCAACATGACTACAAAGTCTACATCTGGGGGATGTCAATTTCTTAGTAGAAGGATGGTCTCATGGCAATGCGAGAAACAATCCTGTGTGTCTGCATCAACTGCTGAAGCTGAATACATTGCTAGTGCTAGCTACTGTGCTCAAGTGCTTTGGATTTAGAATCAGATTCTGGACTATGGATTCAACTTCAAAGAGACTCCCATCCACATAGACAACAATAGTGCTATCTCTATTATAGAGAACCCTGTGCAACACTCAAGGACAAAACACATCAACATCAGGTAACATTTGATTAGAGATAATTTTGAAAAAGGATTAATCAAACTAGTCAAAGTTAACACAAATGAATAATATGCTGATTCGTTCACTAATCTTTTGATGAACACATATTCAAATATCTTGTATCATCTATTGGGATGATTAACCGTGAGTAGATTTTCATAAACTTAACTCAATAATATTTCTAAAGCCTGTGTCCTAAGTTGTCTATTTTATCACCTTCATAAGCTCATGTTTACTTTGGAAGAAAATCTTTAAAATCATATTTCTTAGATTTTTGAAATTTTTTGAACATGTCTTCTTTCGGAAGATATCAAGTTGTTTTAAGAAGAACATTATGTCTTCAAATCACATAACTACTTATCTGACTTTACCCTCGAAAGAAATTCTAAATTATATTCCGAAGCTTATGTAACACCCGGAAATTTATTATTTTGAAGCCGACGAAGAAAGAAAAGAAATAAAGTCCAAAGTCGAGGGACCAAACTCGCCAACGAAGAAAAGTTGGGAGATGTGGTGGTATGTGTAGGGAGAGGGCAGCCCACTCTCCCCACACACTCCAAATATTCAGCTCACAAAAGGGAGAAGAGAGAAAAGAGGAGAAAAAGGAGAAAAAGTGGTGTTTCGGGTGATTCGGGTGTCCAAATCCGTCGAGTAGCAAGCCAAATCGAAGCTCTTGTCTTTGTGCTCGATTGTGTGAGTTCTAGGACCCCACTTTTACTCGTTTTCAACTGATTTTGGGGCTGGAAAGTGTGCAAAACCCGTTTTTATGTGTGTGTATGTTTGACCCATTTGAGTGTGATGTGTATGATGCGTTTAGTGTATGATTTCGGGCTTGTGTGTGCTTGTATGGTGTTATGGTATGCATTCCTAAGGTCCAGGAGGGTTAATTTAGGCTTAGAATGGGTTTGGATGAGCTTGGAGGCCGAAAATGGCAGATTGGGTTCGGGATGAACTCCATTCTGCATCAGCTAGGGCTAGGCGACCGAATGAAGGCCATACGGCCGAATGAGGGCGATTGAAGGTCATTCGCACGATTGGGATTCAGTCGCACGACTGAGGGTCCAATCGCATGAGGGATGTGCGACTGAGGGTTCAATCGCATAGATGCTTAGTCGCATAAGTCCATTCGCATGAGGTTAGTCGCATAGGTGCCCATTCGCAGTAGCCCCATTCGCACATGGTCCATACGCACGATTGGATGTTCATTCGCATAGATGACCATCCGCATGGGTCCAGTCGTATGATGTTCAGTCGCATGGAGGCCATGCGACTGAAGAGTGTCCATACGCCCGAATAGGGCTGTTGCACTCGAATGAATGTGTAGTTTGACTTCTGGCCTTCGGGGAAAGGAGCAGATGTAGTTTGGATGTAAGGAAAACCGTAAGAGCATGTAAGAGTATGGTTATGGCCTTAGAGTACATATAGGGCATGATGGTGGTGATGTTGCATGTTAATGCATATTATGAATGTATGACGTTGCCCTGTATGATGTTGATGATTATGTTTGATATGTTCCTTGCTATGATGTATGATTACCATTCTTATGGCTTTACGTATTATGACGAATGAAATGAAGTATTATGTAACGTAAAGTGGAAAGAGATGACACGTCTTGCATGCATCGGATAACGGGTCCTTCTTTGTGATTGACCATTATGTGGAACCTCTACCGCTTACCCTTAGTACTGTGGCATACGTTTAGCTGTTCATTTATTGACTTCGGCCCAGTGGCTATGACCGTCGGTTATCATTAGTACTGTGGCATACGTTTAGCTGTTCATTTATTGACTTCGGCCCAGTAGCTAAGACTGATTGGTTAACCCCAGTACCGTGGCATACGTTTAGCTGTTCATTTATTGACTTCGGCCTGGTAGCTGTGACTAATTGGGGTGTAGCATATGGTATTGGTATGGATGATGTCCGATGCGCAAGTATGTTAAAAGGAACGAATGAATGAAAGAATGAATGAAGAAGATAATAATGATATTATCTATGTGTACGTATGATGTGTGATCACGTTAAAGTAACGAATGCTTTTATATGAAAGTAAAGTATATTTTATTATTAAAACTAGAACTCACTCAGCAACGCTGACTTTTATTGCATTTTCCAGTTGGCAGGTAAATGATTGCTGAGGATGGCACGACAAGGCTACTCGGCTCTTTTTGGGATGGCACCCATTTATGAGGCTTTTGTGTTATAATACAAACATGTATTTTGTAATCAGATAATGGTGTATTATTTGGCAAAAGTATTTATAATGAAATGTGATGTCATTTTTGAATGTTTCCGCTGCAATGTTTTCTTAATGAAATTGTAATTATACGTTTTATGTGCGATGAATGACCAACTGTAGGCGTCCCGGGAACGGGGCCTTACAAGTTGGTATCAGAGCCAAAGTTTAAGTGAAATGGGTAAACTTTCAAAATAAACCTTAACTTAAACTGAGAAAGGGACGGAAAGGGAATGGGATGCCAAACTGAGTAGCTGCGTGCCATCAGGTATTTTCTTAAAGTTAACCGGTTTATGTGCGCATGGTATATGTTATGTGTTATATGTAGATTTGAATACTGATGTAGTCAGGACAGGTAATGCTTGGGGTATGAAGAGTACAGTAAGTGGCTAATCACAACTGGCCACTGTAATTAGGGACTTACTATACTTGACATAAACTGAGTTGTTTCCTTGAATGACCGTGTTGGTGTTTGAATCTTTCAGTGTGATAGAGTATGGCTGGTGGTAGATCTTCTAGAGCTTCTAGGGGTGGAGGCCGTGATGGCCCTGTTGCTGAACCACGCCCTAAGAGAGGAAGGCCTAGAGCTGAGAAAGAGGTTCCTGCAGAACCTGAGACTCCTCATCCAGAAGCTGGGGATGAGAGTGCGAACTTGAGGGCCTCGGTAAAGGAGGCTGTTGTTGAGGAAGTGCATCAGGTCATGCAGACGATCTTACCATCTGTGGTGACCGAAGTCATCAAAGCTGTGAAGGAAGGGGAAAGGAAGGAGAGAAACCGGGCCTCGGGGGAGCAACCGGAGCCTGAAACGATTTTCTCCGATAATGAGGAGGAAGAGGAAGAGGAGCCTGTGCGAGAGGTGGCACGAGGCTGTAACTATGGGGTGTTCATGAGATGCAAGCCCCCAACTTTTGACGGTAATGGCAATGCCGCTGCTGCTCACCGATGGGTGAGAGAAATGGAGGCTGTTCTCGACATAAGCGAATGCCGAGAAGATCAGAAGGTAAAGTTTGCCACCCACTCCTTTGTGGACTCGGCACTGTGCTGGTGGGACAACATTGTCCAAGCAGAGGGTAATCGGGCGATCGGGAGAATGAGGTGGCCCGAACTGAAGAAGATGGTGATCGAGGAGTTTTGTCCTCATAGGGAGATGGATAAGATTGAGAGGGAGTTCCTGCAGCTGGAGGCGGGATCCATGACACACCAGCAATATACTACCAAGTTCAACGAGATGGCACGGTTGGTGCCGGATCAGGTGACGCCTCTTTCTCGGAAGATCAAGAGGTACATTCAGGGTTTACCGGTGGATGTCCGCCGGCATATGATCGCCGCCCGGCCAAGTACGTTTAGGTCGGCGGTCGATTTGGCCGGAAGACTTTATGATGAGAGGGGAGTGGTGGTGGTTGAAGCGAATAGGAAGGGTGGTGATCGAAGCTGGAACGGGAAGAGGTTTGGTCGGGGTGAGGCCTCGACGGGTAACAAAAAGGCGCGGGTGGATGACCGCCGTGTGGCCACCCTGGGAGCAGGGTCGAGGAGATGTGGAAAGTGTGGAAAGGAGCATGCGGGAGAATGCAGGCTAGGTTTGAACGTGTGCTTCAAGTGTGGGAAGACTGGGCATATGGCGAAGGATTGCCTGACGGGCAAATGTTTTAACTGTGGGGAAATTGGTCATATGAGCAGGGATTGCAAGAAGCCGAGGGCTGAGAGTTCAGGGGCGAAGAGGACGGGAGGTGATGGACCGAGGGCGAGCGCCAGGGCATTCACCATGACACAGGAGGAGGCTAGGACGGACCCTGACGTTGTGTCCGGTACGTTTCTGGTGAACCAAACTTTAGCTTCTGTGTTATTTGATTCTAGTGCGAGTAAAAGTTTTATTTCTGCTGCTTTCTGTGCTAAGCTGCCTGTTAGTAGTAGACGTGTTGATGCGCCCTTTGATGTAGAAACTGCCATAGGTAAGTCTACCAGGGTTTCTGAGATGATAGAGAACTGTGATGTGGAGCTCGAGGGTCATAAGTTCCCGGTTAGACCGTTTGTGATGGCCTTAGGTGGTT
Organism: Flaveria ramosissima; assembly: GCA_025215565.1. Taxonomy (NCBI): domain Eukaryota; kingdom Viridiplantae; phylum Streptophyta; class Magnoliopsida; order Asterales; family Asteraceae; genus Flaveria; species Flaveria ramosissima. The sequence continues at coordinate 46,975,394 of CM046035.1, read as the reverse complement.
TTGATTTGGTTCTTGGGATGGATTGGTTAGCGGACTTTGAGGCGAACATTGTGTGTCGCAAGAAGATGATTCGGTTGTTGGCGCCTGACGGTAGCTCAGTGACGGTACATGGGGATCGGGTTACTACGATTCCGAAGGTGATCTCGATGGCGGTGGCGGGAAAGTGTATGAGGCGTGGATGTAGTGCCTACTTGGCCTATGTAAAGGATGTGGATACGCCAACACCACAACTAGCTGATGTACCGGTTGTGTGTGATTTTCCAGACGTGTTCCCGGAAGACTTATCAGGAGTGCCACCTGACAGAGAGATCGAGTTTCAGATCGATTTGATACCGGGTGCCCAACCTGTAGCCAAGGCACCGTATCGGTTGGCTCCGACCGAGATGAAAGAGTTGATGGAGCAGTTACAAGAGTTGCTTGATAAGGGGTTCATTAGACCGAGTATCTCTCCTTGGGGTGCTCCGGTCCTGTTTGTAAAGAAGAAGGACGGTAGTATGAGGATGTGCATCGACTACCGCGAGCTGAACAAGTTGACAGTGAAGAATCGATACCCCTTACCGAGGATAGATGATTTGTTTGATCAGCTTCAGGGTGCCAGTTGGTTTTCAAGGATAGATCTTCGATCTGGTTACCATCAGTTGAAGGTGAAGGAGCAAGATATTCCTAAAACAGCTTTCCGTACGCGCTATGGTCACTACGAGTTTCTTGTCATGTCCTTTGGCTTGACCAACGCGCCAGCTGCTTTTATGGATTTGATGAACCGTGTGTGTCGGCCTATGTTGGATAAATCAGTGATTGTGTTTATTGATGATATCCTGATTTATTCGAGGAGCGAAGCAGAGCATGCTGGTCACATCCGGGAGGTTCTAGAGACGCTGAGGAGGGAGAGGTTGTATGCAAAATTCTCCAAGTGCGCGTTCTGGTTGCGCGAAGTTCAGTTCTTGGGCCACGTGGTGAATCCCGATGGGATTATGGTGGACCCGGCAAAAGTGGAGGCGGTTATGCAATGGAAGTCGCCAAAGACGCCATCCGAGATTCGTAGCTTCTTGGGTTTGGCGGGTTACTATAGAAGGTTCATCCAAGACTTCTCCAAGATTGCTTCTCCACTAACCAAGTTGACCCGTAAAGAGGCGAAGTTCGTATGGGGTCAAGCTCAAGAGAAGGCGTTTGAAGAATTGAAGGCGAGGCTGACTCAAGCTCCTGTTCTGTCATTACCCGATGGAAGTGAAGATCTGGTGGTTTATTCCGATGCTTCTTACTCGGGGTTGGGGTGTGTGTTAATGCAGAGAGGAAAAGTTATAGCCTATGCATCCCGACAGTTGAAGGTTCATGAGGTCAATTATCCTACTCATGACTTGGAGCTAGCAGCTGTGGTCTTTGCATTGAAGATTTGGAGGCACTATCTGTACGGGACTAAGTGCACCATATTTACTGACCACAAGAGTCTGAAGTACTTCTTTGAGCAGAAGGATTTGAACATGAGGCAGAGGCGGTGGTTGGAACTTATAAAGGATTATGATTGTGAGATCCACTACCATCCGGGCAAGGCCAACGTGGTGGCTGATGCCCTTAGCCGGAAAGAGAGGCCCGAGCCGATCCGGGTGAAAGCCTATCAGTTGATCATGACCTCCGATGTGATGATGCAGGTTAAAGAGTTTCAAGATGAGGCATTGAAAGCAGATCATCTTAACTCTGAAAGAATGAGAGGTCTGGTTGGGGAATTGGGTGAAAACACACTCGGTGTTAGGACCCGATTCGATCGTGTGTGGATTCCTCGTTTTGGGGATCTACGGGTGAAGATAATGGATGAAGCTCACAAGACTCGGTACTCCATTCATCCTGGTGCCACGAAGATGTACCATGATATGAAGAAAGATTATTGGTGGCCGGGCATGAAGCGCGATGTGGTGGAGTATGTGAGTAAGTGCCTTACTTGCTTACAGGTGAAGGCCGAGCATCAAAAGCCGTATGGGAAGATACAACCTTTGGACATACCGGAATGGAAGTGGGAGCACATCACCATGGACTTCATTACCAAACTACCGCGTACTCCGAAAGGGTACGATGCCATATGGGTGATAGTTGATCGTTTGACGAAGAGTGCTCACTTCCTACCGATCCGCGAGACATATTCATCTGAAAGGTTGGCCGATCTGTTTATCAAGGAGATTGTGACTCGTCATGGTGTGCCGGTGTCTATCGTGTCGGACCGCGACACCCGGTTTACATCTAAATTCTGGAAGAAGTTCCACGATGCTATGGGGACGAGGTTACATATCAGCACGGCTTATCATCCCCAGACTGACGGTCAGTCAGAAAGGACCATCCAGACGCTGGAAGACATGCTTCGGGCATGTGTGATTGATTTTGGTGGAAGTTGGGATGACCACCTACCGTTAGCCGAATTCTCATATAACAACAGTTATCACGCCAGCATTGGCATGCCTCCGTATGAGATGCTATACGGTAGGAGATGTAGAACACCCGTTTGTTGGGGTGATATTGGTCAGAAGGAATTGGGGAGCGTCGAGGTAATCGAGGCTACGACTGAGAAGCTTGAGAAGATCAAAGCCTTCATGAAGGCAGCCAAAGACAGGCAGAAGTCGTATGCTGATAAAAGGCGCAGGCCGATTGAGTTCCAGGTGGGTGACCGGGTTATGTTGAAGGTCTCACCTTGGAAGGGAATCATTCGCTTCCGAAAGCGGGGCAAGTTGAGCCCAAGGTATATAGGCCCTTTCCGAATCATTGCTCGAGTAGGAGAGGTGGCCTATAGACTGGAGTTGCCAGATGAGTTAAGTGGAATTCACCCGACATTCCATGTATCTCATCTAAGGAAGTGCTTAGCAGATGAAGATATGATTGTTCCATTGGAGGATATCGAAGTAGATGAACGGCTCAATTATGTGGAGCAACCAGTGGCAATCATCGATCGCAAGGAGAAAAGGCTAAGGAATAAAGTGGTTCCTCTAGTGCGTGTACAGTGGAAGCACAGGAAGGGATCCGAGTCAACGTGGGAGACTGAGGAAGAAATGAGACAGCATTATCCACGTTTGTTCGAGGAATAACAGGTTTCGGGGACGAAACCTATTTAAGGGGGGTGGACTTGTAACACCCGGAAATTTATTATTTTGAAGCCGACGAAGAAAGAAAAGAAATAAAGTCCAAAGTCGAGGGACCAAACTCGCCAACGAAGAAAAGTTGGGAGATGTGGTGGTATGTGTAGGGAGAGGGCAGCCCACTCTCCCCACACACTCCAAATATTCAGCTCACAAAAGGGAGAAGAGAGAAAAGAGGAGAAAAAGGAGAAAAAGTGGTGTTTCGGGTGATTCGGGTGTCCAAATCCGTCGAGTAGCAAGCCAAATCGAAGCTCTTGTCTTTGTGCTCGATTGTGTGAGTTCTAGGACCCCACTTTTACTCGTTTTCAACTGATTTTGGGGCTGGAAAGTGTGCAAAACCCGTTTTTATGTGTGTGTATGTTTGACCCATTTGAGTGTGATGTGTATGATGCGTTTAGTGTATGATTTCGGGCTTGTGTGTGCTTGTATGGTGTTATGGTATGCATTCCTAAGGTCCAGGAGGGTTAATTTAGGCTTAGAATGGGTTTGGATGAGCTTGGAGGCCGAAAATGGCAGATTGGGTTCGGGATGAACTCCATTCTGCATCAGCTAGGGCTAGGCGACCGAATGAAGGCCATACGGCCGAATGAGGGCGATTGAAGGTCATTCGCACGATTGGGATTCAGTCGCACGACTGAGGGTCCAGTCGCATGAGGGATGTGCGACTGAGGGTTCAATCGCATAGATGCTTAGTCGCATAAGTCCATTCGCATGAGGTTAGTCGCATAGGTGCCCATTCGCAGTAGCCCCATTCGCACATGGTCCATACGCACGATTGGATGTTCATTCGCATAGATGACCATCCGCATGGGTCCAGTCGTATGATGTTCAGTCGCATGGAGGCCATGCGACTGAAGAGTGTCCATACGCCCGAATAGGGCTGTTGCACTCGAATGAATGTGTAGTTTGACTTCTGGCCTTCGGGGAAAGGAGCAGATGTAGTTTGGATGTAAGGAAAACCGTAAGAGCATGTAAGAGTATGGTTATGGCCTTAGAGTACATATAGGGCATGATGGTGGTGATGTTGCATGTTAATGCATATTATGAATGTATGACGTTGCCCTGTATGATGTTGATGATTATGTTTGATATGTTCCTTGCTATGATGTATGATTACCATTCTTATGGCTTTACGTATTATGACGAATGAAATGAAGTATTATGTAACGTAAAGTGGAAAGAGATGACACGTCTTGCATGCATCGGATAACGGGTCCTTCTTTGTGATTGACCATTATGTGGAACCTCTACCGCTTACCCTTAGTACTGTGGCATACGTTTAGCTGTTCATTTATTGACTTCGGCCCAGTGGCTATGACCGTCGGTTATCATTAGTACTGTGGCATACGTTTAGCTGTTCATTTATTGACTTCGGCCCAGTAGCTAAGACTGATTGGTTAACCCCAGTACCGTGGCATACGTTTAGCTGTTCATTTATTGACTTCGGCCCGGTAGCTGTGACTAATTGGGGTGTAGCATATGGTATTGGTATGGATGATGTCCGATGCGCAAGTAAGTTAAAAGGAACGAATGAATGAAAGAATGAATGAAGAAGATAATAATGATATTATCTATGTGTACGTATGATGTGTGATCACGTTAAAGTAACGAATGCTTTTATATGAAAGTAAAGTATATTTTATTATTAAAACTAGAACTCACTCAGCAACGCTGACTTTTATTGCATTTTCCAGTTGGCAGGTAAATGATTGCTGAGGATGGCACGACAAGGCTACTCGGCTCTTTTGGGATGGCACCCATTTATGAGGCTTTTGTGTTATAATACAAACATGTATTTTGTAATCAGATAATGGTGTATTATTTGGCAAAAGTATTTATAATGAAATGTGATGTCATTTTTGAATGTTTCCGCTGCAATGTTTTCTTAATGAAATTGTAATTATACGTTTTATGTGCGATGAATGACCAACTGTAGGCGTCCCGGGAACGGGGCCTTACAGCTTAAATATGCCCATAAGTACTTATATGTCTTTGACGGACAATTTTTTTCCGAAAGAAATTAAGTCTCGAAAGATTTATTCACTATAGAATAAAACTTCCAAATCTTGATCTCTTTCGAAACCAAACATGTCTCAGAGGTGAAAATTATTTAAGTATTTTCCTTCCGAAGCAAAATTTTTAGAACTCTTAGAAATATCTTCTGAAGCCAAATTGGCTTCGGAAGCTTTTATCAAAACTTCCGAAGACAAAATACCTTCGGAAGATTTTTGACTTCCAAGAAAACTACCTTTTTAGGCACTTTTTCAGAGGTGGGAATGACATCCGGATTTTAAAGTTTATCTTTTTACGTTAGCTTTGTCTCAAATCCATTTCATATATATATATATATATATATATATATATATATATATATATATATATATATATATATATATATATATACCCAATGGTTCCCCCTCTTTCACTTTCTTCTTTATCTACAAACTTCTCAAACCTAAATTCACCCACAAACGCCTTTGTTCTTATCTTCCTTCACAGCTAAGCTTTCTCAAATGGCCAACCCACACCATGCAACTTCACAGGCAACACAATCAAGTTGCTCTATTGAACTCTGAGAAAGATCCAAGTTTTTCAGAGGTTTGTCGCTTTCTTACTCTCATAAACTACTTCACCTCCCTTACTATTGATCCTCCACTCTATAAGGATCAACTTTTGGACTTTTGGAGGACCTATCAAGAGGTCACCATGAATAGGGAGAAGGCACTGTCTGCCATAGTGTAGGGGAGGACAATGTTCATCACTCTAGCTTCCATAAACACTCATCTTCAGCTGGATGATGTAAAGGGTGATTTCTCCTTTCTCAAATATACTATTAACCAATCTTTTGAGCAGATGGGCTATGAAGGTGACTTCTCAATCAGTACCTTAAGAAAAAGGAAGGTTTCCTCTCAATGGAAATACCTCATCCATGTCATCATCCACAGCTTGTCTAACAAACATGAAGGATGGGACCAAATTCTAGAAGATCTTTCCTTTATAGTCCATGGGATGGTTCAGGGGTCAAGTTCAGGTACTCAAAATTTGTGAATACTAATTTACTTGCAAACTTGAACTCCTTAGAGTATTACATGTTGTAACACCCCGAAAAGTCAAAACGAGTCGCCGAGGATAATGGGCTTAATTGGTGGGTATTTAATAAAGGAAGGAAAGGGTTTATAGGCTAATGAGGCTTATGGGCAAGAGACTAATTGATTAGAGGCCCATAACCATCCATCTTACCCACCTAACCAGCCACCACCATCCTCACTTTGAAACCTAGCTCCCAAAATTCATAGAGAAAGAAAGTAGAGAGAGAAAGTGAAGAAAACTCAAGATTTGAAGCTTCAAAGGTTAAGAGATTGAAGATCTGGGTGTTGGAGCATCAAGACCTAAGAAAGAAGCGACAAATCCAGGTAAGAATCAACCTCTAAACCCTTTTGTAGATCAAACCCGGATTCTAGGGTTTAGGTTTTGAAAAGTTGCAAAGAATCGCATAAAGGTCACATTTTTACGTATGAAAACATGTAAAAAGCTTAGATATAGCCTCATGGATGACTAACTAAGAGATTGGACGTAAAAAGTTATGATTTTGGGTTAAAAACGGTCTGGTTTGTAATTTTTATGCGATAAGTGAAACTGTATATGCATCCAGCGAATTTGCATATTCAAACAGCGAAACTATGAGGACTTCTAGCGAAACTATAGTTTCGCAGGTAGTTTCGCAGACATGGTTATCCAACGAAAATTGGGCGAAACTGGCAGGGAAACTGGCAGCAAAACTGCCAGCGAAACTGCCAGCGAAGGTGGTAGCGAAAGTATTGGCGAATCCAGCTGCGAAATTGCTGACCTTGCAGCGAAATTAGCAGCGAATTTAGCCCGGCCCCAGCCAGGGGCGTTGCCCCTTGGACCCCACTAGGGGCTGCTGCCCCTAGAACCCCGCTGTCAGGGGCTGCCGCCCCCAAACCCCCGCTGTCCCGCGGAGGGTCAGTTATGTTTTATGATGACTAGTACTTGGCATGTTGTGTACTTAATAAGTTAAGTATTATGTATATTAAAGTGGAAGATGATATTAATGAAAAGTGAAACTTAATGAATGTTACCCCCGGGCCGGTTTGATGATGTAAAGTCTTGCAAGCACTATGATAGACTTCACTTAGGTGAGTCTGATGTATGATGATTGATCCGTATTCATGAGCAGGCTATGTGTCTTGCAGTGTGGATCAACTGTCGGGGGTTAGCTGCCATGAAAAATGTGTACCGACAGGGATCGACATTCGTTGTCGATCAACATGGAGCTCTTGCTTAGTGCAATCTCGTTTATGATGAAGTGAAAGATATGAAAGAATGAAAGATAATGAATATGCTTATTATGATGAAAATGTTATGTATTATGTATGCGTGGTCATTATATGAAGGATAAAGTTATATTTTCTTATTTACCTAAAACTAGAACTCACTCAGCAAAGCTGATTTTTATGCATAATAGTTGGCAGGTAAGTGCTGATGCTGAGGATGGCACCACGGAGGTACTTGGGGAGCTATGGATGACATTCCTGTTTATAAAATCTTTATTGTAATTTAAGAACAAGTAATATGTTTTGTTTACAATTAAAGGAAAAATGTATGAGTACGATATGGTTTCTAAGTTTTAAATGAATGTCTAATTATTTCCGCTGCAATGTTTTGTTATTAAACTGATTTTATGCGATGATTAACCAACTGTGCTTCCCGAGAACGGGTCCTTACACATGTTTCCTAGATATGTCCAGCACATTCTCAAGTGTGAACTGGGCTCATAGTTGAGGGTAATAGGTAATATTCTAAAATTAGGACAAATGAAGCCTGACATCTATAAAACTATGAGAAAGCCTACTGTGGGCTTCTTAGGGGTAGAAACAGTCATTGTCCTAAAAATGTTAGAGCCCATTGCTCACAACAACCCAAACAACCACAAATAACTAGCACGTACTAGAGAAAATCCAAAAAGACCCCTACACAAGCTACTCAGCTTGTACAAGCCCCCATATCACCACCCATACAGGAGGAAGTGGACACTGGAGCTCCCACTTCCCATGAGGAGCAAACCACTCCCATCTCACCAATGACCAGTGCTAAGGTTCCTTATGCTCAGCCTGATGAGCTCACACCCCAACAACCTTAACCCTTCACTCAGAGTCTTAAAACTTTAGTGAACAACCTTCAGGGGAAAGTTACCATCCCTAGCCTTTTGATCTTAACCAAGCTATTCCTAACCTAGAATTCTATGATGATGAAGACATGAGATTTAGTGAGTACCATGAAACTTTTTTTCCTCTCTTGCTCAAAGAGAGATGAGTACTCCTGCCTCTCCCATGTCTAGCCCATATCGTTCACACGCTACTAAGGTGAATCTTCCTGAACCTGTTAAGTAGGTCCATATGGAAGAGGCTCTTACTTCTGCAACTGATTACATCTTTAAGACCTCAACCATGGAAACCTAACCCATTGACACTTCACCTGAAGTTGTCATTATGCAAGGAAAATCCAACAACGAAGAACACAGTGCTAATAATAAGGAAGAAGACTTTGGTCCAATTCTCTCAACCCCCCTGATTCTTTTGATGAATATGAGGGGAACATGAGACTAAAGGTACATATTTAGTCTTCAAGGTTAGTCACTTTGAATCTCAAGTGACTACCTTGCAAAGAAGGGTCAATGATCAGCAACATGAGATTTCTAATCTTAAGGAGAAACTAGCTGGGAGACCTTTAAGGAGGACACAACCAGGAACACAAGAACCTGTGGATGTAATAGTCCTAACCCCTAGCTCACCAATGCAAGAGGGTGATGCTACCAAAAAGGGGGAGAAATCCAAGCAATCACAGAACCTGCGAGTTCTTCACAGGGTATGGACATTAAGGATTCACCACCTTCACTTGCAATTGTCCATACTCAACAACCTCCTTAAGTCCATATTGATGTGGACTCACTCATACAATGCTTGTTTGCGGAGGGTATACCAAGGGCAATGTCAACCCCACCTTATAGAGTTGAAAATGAAATACTAGGGTGGAGGTATGATGCTGATAGAAGAGCCCTCATAGTGTATAGATTTCAAGGGCAACAAAAGGTCTTCAACTTTCAGACCTTGAGCTACTATGACTGTCTTCCTCTAGTCCATACGCCACTTGCCAATCCAAGTCAACATAGGCAAGCTGACAGAATGGCTGAGAGGATTCAAGACAAGATTGTTGAAATGTTTAAACAAAGAAGAAGACAAATGCAAACAGGCAATGTCATTGGTCAACTGGATCTTAAGGTGGACCTAAGATTAGCTTGGAAGGGGAAACTTTGACTGAAGGCCCAATGATAGAACCTGTGAGCATTGTCACAGGAACCACTACTTCAACATCTTATACCTTTAGTAAGGCACCAGCTGGTGAAGGTGCTTCACAGCCTCTCTCTGGCCATAGCTTGACTACTACATCAAGCAATAAAGGACAAAGCTCTCTACCTTGAGTCACCAAGGTCTGTGGGTGATAATTAGAAAAAGAAACTGACTCTTGAGGAGATTGAGGAGGAGGAGAGAGAGAGGGGAAGATGAAGCTAAGGGGATAGAGTTTAATTGGGTCCTCAAGCTTCATGGAAGCTGCTATCAGGGCTGCCCCTAGTCAAACACTCAACATGATGAGTTGAGGACAGCCAGGATAAACTACTTGGGGACCAGGAACAATGAAGTAAATGAAATTATCTCTCTTCCCCTAGGAGAACTAAATGAACTGACAGACATGGAAATGTCTAAGGCGAGGAAGGAGGCAGAGGATGCAGAGTTGCTCCTTAAGATCATAGAAGAAAGAAGGCAGAAAAGGCTATACAAGCATGCTCCTACCCTCTCCCCAGTTCAAGAAAGCCCTAAGACAGAGGCTGTGGCAACTGAACAACCTCAGGTAGATAAGGAAGATGATAGATAAAATATAGTTAACCACCTGAGTGCCACATGTGTCTATTAGTCATCTGCACTTCTTCCCCTCTCATATGAGTACATTGAGTTTGAGTATCTTAAGCATCTGGAACAACAAGTCATCAAAAAACAAAAGGCTGCTAAAAGAAAGATGAGGGAAGAAGCTGCAAAGTCAAGAGCCATCATCTAGAAGAGTCAAAAGAAGTCTGCTGATAAGCAGAGGATGATGAGCTTCTTGAAGCTGTATAGGTTCTCCAAAAGGAGGCTTGGTCCAAAGTCTCTATCCACCATGGACGAGCACATTAGAGTGATCAAGCAAAAGATTAAAAAAGGAGAGCTTGTGGACTTGCACTCTCCGCTAAGACAAGTTCCTCCCAAGGTTAAGGTTAAGGTTAAACCCACTCAGACAACACAACATGAACCTAGAGCTGCTTCTCAACAATCTTCATCTTCTATTCCACAGCAGGGTTCTGCTCTCTTTCCTTCTGAACCTGTGAGGAAAGAGGACCCAACAGAGAGAGGCAAAACTAAACAACCTGGTACTCAAGACCAGTCCTCTCAGTTAAAGACTCCAAAGGGGAGGAAAAGGATGGCTGTGAAGAGTGTATCCAAGAAGTAGCCAAAAGCATCCACCTCCAGACCTCAAGATGAGTCAGAGCATTATAAGGAAGTGCACCAAGAGGCAATTCAACCAACTCTAACTCAAGTAGAACCTCTTGCATCTAGAAGACCCATCTTGTCCTGGACCTTTGCTGCTAATCCAGACATATGGTATGTCATCACATGGTATGTCATCAGAGATCAAGGTGGTCAAGATGTCTATTTATGGCATGACATGCTTGATTTACCTCTGCATGATCTCCATGACATGAGAAGGTATTATGAGAGGCTGAAGGATCCTGACCAAATATGAAGAAAGGAATGGTCTTTATCCTAATGAGGACGGTCAACTGCTGAACAATCTTCTCTGTTTTAGTAGCATCAGCCTAGGAGGAGTTTGTACGGTTAATAGAAAGGTTGATGCAACCAAGGAAACCAAAGTGCTTCCTGCATGCATGCACTATGTACAAGGTAGAAGTTGCTTCGGAAGTTTTACACTCTGCACAGAAAATATTCTAAGTGTAAAATCTTCCAAAGACAAAGACCAAATCTTTCGAAGCCAAAGATGAAGTCTTCCGAAGCTTTAAGGATGTAGTCTTCCGAAGCCAATGAAGTGAAGACTGATTTATTTTGAATACAAAGGAGAATATTTTTTCCTTAGATGTACTTTTGCATAAAGCTGACCTACTTTCCACTGCAACTCTAAAGACTCACCAACTTGTATAAGTTGGTGAAAAGGTCCATGCTTTTGCAACTGTACATTGAGGTACAGAGTCTATAACTTTCTACTTTATGTACTTTTATTCTTTTTTGTAATATATTAGGATGTGAGCTACGGCATGTCATAGTCACTAGTTAAAAGGCAATCTACCTTTTGACTTTACATTGATCTTGTTGTCTAGATTAGTGGTTCTAGCTGGCCTTTAAAGTATGACGGACTGTAGGATGTAGTATAAAGTATCTCAGGTCCTTGTATTTCTTTTTATGCTTTGTAACACTTGTAAAAGAACTTGATAGAAATATACTTCATTCTTGAAAACCATATCATCTGTTGTTCTTAGTTCTGTCCCCTTGTTTGCTTGTGTTATTAGTATCATAAATATAGTCGCGGTTCCCTATTTGATCTATTAAGTGTTCTAACACTCTCCTTACTATGAGACTAATTATATTGACCTCCCTTAACTAGTCCTACACTAAATCATTTTCCTAATCAAGCATTAGTATATTAATTTAAGATTAACCATCTTAGTATCATAAGATGAAATCCACATCAAGATCTTTCATTGTACACTAGTAAAATTTTGTTATCGGGTCAACCATGGGTCCGTCAATACGTAAGGAGTCGTAATCCTTTGGGCACCAAACCATTACCAACTATGCTTAGGCATAGTACCCTTTTCAAGGTCCTACCCATTAAATGTGCATCATTTCTGATAAGGCCATGCATAAAATAACTCATGTTGGTTTTCAAGATATGGTCAATCTCAAGGATTCATGAGTTTCATTTTTAAAAGATAAACGTATTCACCTTACAATCAAGCTGGTTCTTGTCTTATAATCTTAGTTTAGACTCCGATGACTTAAGTAGTACTTCAACTATTCTTTGTCTCCCAAAAACTTCATGTAGCTTTAAATTCTTGGTTACGAACGTCAAGTCGTGATACGAGTCGACGAGGGGTCGACACGAAATTGGAGGATAAGGGTATGAGATTTAAGGTGTGAGAGTGGAGAAAATGATATGAGGACACTCGCCTTTTATAGTTGAGGTCGGTTAGTTGATGTGTTCTCATTATCTACGCAATGTGCCCCGCATCAGGTGTCACCTCTGCATGCATGACACGTGTCATGCATGCATTGCCTAGAGCCCCATTTTTGAGATGTAGCCGGTGTCCAAAGCCGATGCGGCCATCATTGATGTCCACATGTCCGACACCTGCCTATTAGTCAGCATCCACGTATTGCCTCCGTATGGTTTCCTTAGCCAAGTTGATACGCTCTGTATCTATTTTCAATGCGGGCCGCATCGATCCTATTTCCAAGTTTTGATTTTTCTCTACTTTTATACATTACACTAACTCTCTAAAATAAAATTTTTTCCGAGCTAATAGCTCAACCCCAGCCAGGGGCTTTCCCTTTGGACCTCACCAAGTTGATACGCTCTGTACCAGATGCTTTGGGTTTGGATTTCAGTAGTGTTACATCTTCCCCTTTATTCAAAGAATTCTCATCCTCAAGATTATAAGAATAGATGAGGATGTTTCCTGTTTATTTAAGATTCTAACTCCCAAGTATATTTGGGTCGTGTTCTGAAGTTACATATGATATTAACAAGAGTTAGTTTCATACGCTTGAGGTTTTTGACCTATCTATCTTTGATTTGCAATGGTTGTTCCATAAAATTAAGGTTTTCACTAACCTCAACATCTTGTAGAGGTATGTATAGGGTTTCATCAGCTAAGCACTTAAAGTAAGTTAGATACATGTAATACGTGGTGCCCTCGATTCATTTCTTAAGGAAGTTTCAAACTCTACGCAATGGTCCCAACTCTTTCAAGTATGATGAATGGTCCAAAAAATCATGGGCTTAGCTTTCCTCTCTTTCAAACCTAATTACACATTTCCAGGGGTGAAACTTTTAGTAAAACTTTTATCGCCAACAACAACTTCCAAAGGTTTCATTCTTTGATCTGCGTACTTCTTTTTCCATTCTCTTGCTATTTCGATTCTTTCCCTGATTTGAAGTTTCTTATCAGTTGTTTACTATTTTTGGTCAGATAATTGACTTTCACCTATTTCAGACTTGCACCAATACTTGCGTGATAACTATTATTGTACAAAAGCTTGGACCCCTCTTTCAAGGGCTTCTACCCCAAACCCCCGCTGGATAGTGAATGATTTGGGTTCGAATTTTAGTAGTGTTACAATCATCTAGTAAGAACATAAAGTTTCGATTGCTAGGCAAGTTTAATGGTAAGATTGGTCCACATAGATCTACATAGATCAACTTGATGGGTTTCACGCCTCTATAAGTAGTTTTAAAGGGTAAAGATGAATGCTTGCCCATCATGCATGCATCCTACAGTAAGTGTGATAATTTTGGAACACCTCTTGCCATATCTTGATTGCTCATCAAGTTGATCAAGTTAAAGTTTTAATTGACCAAGTCTAGCATGCCAAAGTCATTCTTAGTCATTTATTACATTTAGGAGACATACTGGTGTGCCGAATGTCAAGAAAATTCTATGCAATTGTTAATCGATTGAGATACCTTCATTAATATGTGCCTATATTTCTCATATAACTAGAAGTTATCATGCTTCATCCATACCTCATACCCTACCTCAATCATCTGACCTAGGCTAATGATGTAACTCTTTAACTCTTGAATATAGTACACTTTGTTTAGTATTTGTTGTTCCTTGTTTTTCTAGTTGAACACTATTGATCCAATCCCTTGAATCTTAACTTTGGATCCATCTCCAAAACTCACCATACACTTCGATCAAGTTATGTAAAGCTGCACTTGTCCTGTCATATGGTTGAAGGCTCCATTATCTAAATACCAAACCATGCTACTTGTGACATTCGCCATTCAGAGGTCTATCAATTAACCCGAAGCTTGTTATCCCCCTTTATGCATTTATTTTTTGTATAATCGGTGCAATTTTGATTACAAAACTTTTTCATTATTAACCTGGCGTGGTAAATTCAAATTATAAAATAATAGTAAACTAAGTTATTAAAATTTTCATTAAATGTATATATGTGTGTGTGTTTTGCGTGCACGTGTGTCGTATGTGCGTATAGTGCGGTTGCATGTATCCTATGTGTCGTTGGTCTATGTTTCTGTGTGTTGCGTGCGTGCATGTGTGTTTCGGTGTGTGTACCATGTGTGCACGTATTGTGTGTGTGCTTGACTTTGTGTATGTATTTGGCTACGTATATATATGGTACCCTGTGTTGTCGATGGCTGTGTTTGTGATGTTGTATGGTTGAAGGTGGAATCAAGTTATTAAATGTCTATATATGTGTGTGTAAATCTCGTATGTGTGTGTGTGAATCTGTGTGTGAGTTGTGTGTAGTGTGTGTCAAATGTGTGTAATAGTGTGTGTGCAGATGTATATATGTGTGTGGTGTGTCGTGTGTGCTGATTCGTGGGGTGTGTGTGTGAAACGTGGATGCGTGTGGGTGTGTTAGTGTTTGTGTGGGTGAGTTTAAGGTGTGTGTATCTATGTTTAGTATGTGTATGTATGTTAAGTGTATGTATCTATATCATTGTATGTGTGAGTTTATATATGTGAGTGGGTCGGTATGTATTAGGGTATATATGAGTGTATTATGTTATATAGATATGTGTATGAAGGCATTAGGTATGGGTATAAGTTATATTGCATGTATGAAAAAAAATGTGTGTGCGGATACATAAATATATATTATGAGTGCTCGTATGATTATATATATCTATATATATACATATACATATACATATACATATACATATACATATACATATACATATACATATACATACATATACATATATATATATATATATATATATATATATATATATATATATATATATATATATATATATATATATATATATATATATATAATATGAAAATAATAGTGAATAAATATGTCAATGGTGAATTTATGTGTATATAATTCCAGGTGGTTAACAATAAGTACAATCGAGTTATATAATTGTATAAAATAAATACATAATTTACGTGTGAGTTCCACTAAAACCCGAACCGACCCGTGAAAGATCCAAGTTATTATAAATGTAATTAAATACATTCTAAGTTCAATTATGTATAATTACAGGTGTGTGATTTCTTGGGTTTCGTGCGCCGTTAGTAGCATTTTTTTAATCATCCGTATCAATTTGAGGTGAGTTTTCGGGCCCTATTATCTTACAATTATTAAAATCAACTCTAGACGGAAAAGTATGCTTGTTGTGAAATCGTTTATTTTTTGAGGCAGTAATGTTTACTATTTTGTAAGTTTATATCTGGTACATGCATTAGTTTTTTGTATGGTTATTTATTCACAACTATTTAACTCCGGTGTTAGAGTCGATGACATGTATTGATTGTACCATTGGGTTGACACCACTACCCTTGCTTATTAGTATACTAGTTGGGACTGGCAGTGCTCACGAACGGACCATAGGGTGAATTTGTTTCGACAAGATCTGTCTGTACGTCATAGGTTTAGTGGTGAGGCTCATGACTACATGTGATATTGCTTGCTATGACTATATACACTTATATCTTACAAACTTCTACATAACATCAATTTTATTCATTATTTAAACCTGCAAACTCACCAACCATAGGTAATAACAATCATCGAGGATAGCTAGAGTTGATGTGTTAGAGATGACCCTAAGGATTTCATGATAAACTTGCTCTAGTGTTTCAAACATTTGTGTTTCATTTTATTTATCATTTATGGTTATCTTAGCCTTACTTATTCCCATGTTATGGGATATGAATTGATTATAATTGTTGACTATGTTTGTCGTGGAATTGATTAACTACGACACAAGTCTTCATTTGTTTCTGGTGATGTCATGACACGTTGGTTTTTATAATTTAATGCACCTGTATTAACTATGAATGTGTTATGACAATCTCGTCCTTTACATCCTCGTGTTTTTGCTATAAGCGAGGGTGTGACAGACTGATATCAGAGCTATTGGTTATAGAGAATCAGGTGGACCACTTGACCTAGACTATAGCCTAAGAACCTTCATATAGAATGTGTGCTAGGGTTTGTGTGCATTTTATATTAAATGTATGTTCTTCATGATTTTGATTATCTGCATGTTTATTATTTGATAGATTACACCTGAGGAAAATTACTTATACATTTTCCTTGTAGGATGTCTTATGCCGGCCCTTCTATTCCTTTCGTTGCACGTGTCATTACATTTGACTCATAGTCAAAGCCGGAGGAGGTTCTCTTAAACCATTTGCTGTATTTGTCTTTGGATATAGAATCCAATCCCGAGGAGAATATGTCAGATTCATTGGATTCATCCACAGAGGAAGATCCAATGAACCCTATCATACCGGGTTTACCTCCTTTTCATACGACACCAACTATTTATGCAGCACCCATGATACCCGTTGCACCGGCTGTTCCAGCAGCTCCTAATGCTCCTACTGCTCTGGCCGTTCCTACCATTCCTACTACTACTGTTGTTCCAAACGTGCATGCTCCTATTGCGCTGGTGATCATCAGTTACGTTCCTAAGGCTGGACCCTGGGTACCCGGCTACCCTACAGGGCTATACCTGGTAATCAGTAAAGGACCATTGAGGGTGATGACAACCAAGAAGAGTGGAATCCTAGCTAATTGGATTAGGAGCCAGTCGCCAGCGGATGACTCCTGTCTCTAGGGTTACTACCCTAACGTGCCCCCGAGCCCCTATAGTTCCTCTAGCAGCGGTGATAGCCAGGGTTGATATTACGTGAGCCTAACGAAGCAATGAAGACTTGCTAGGATTTTGTTTCTGCTTATTTCATATTTTGTATTTGAACCTTTTAGACTATCATTATGCGTGTGTATTGAATACGTTGACTATGGATTATGTATGGGATTTTATTATTTTTGGAAATGGAACCTTATATTATTATAAAACTATTAATGTTATCATGCACATGAGTTATATGATTTGCAATGGCATGTTAGGTACGCATGGATTATTGATTTGTGATACACCTTGATGTGATATGAAGCTTATGTATTATCTTTGACTGATTAAAATTGTTGCCTAGAAGAGTTACCCATAGTAACAGTCGTGGAGGTGCTGCCTTAGAGGTAGAGGGAAGAGGTGCGGGTGGTCATGGTGAAGCACTTATGGAGGAGGAGAAGGAGGCCCGGGTGGTAACAACCATGGAGCTGAAAATCTTGATATAGATGCTATGATCGCTCAGCAGCTAGCTGCGCTCATCCCAATCATCATAGTGCAAGTGACAACATTTTGAACCATGATAATAGAGGCCATAACAATGATAACGTGAATTATGGAGGGAATGATGGTCGTGAAGAGAATGAGGAGGATGGGTATGAGTGTGAGAATGACAACAACAACAAAGAAGGAGGTGGACTAGGTAATGGGAATAGTAATGGGAACACGAACAGTAAAGGTGATGGTCCTGGTAACAATAATGACAACAGACCAAACAATGGAAATGCTAGCGAAGGCAGAAACGGGAATGGACAGGTAGATGGTGGAAGGAGGTGAGGATGTACTTACAAGGATTTTATGGCTTGTAAACCTAAGGAATTTGATGGGAAATGTGGAGCGATTGCGTTGACAGGTGGATTGAAAAGATGGAAGCGGTGATCAACATCAGCAAGTGCCCGGATAGTCAAAAGATTAAATATGCTACATGTTCACTAAATATGCCCGGATAGTCAAAAGATTAAATTAACCATGTTGTTCTAGTGAAGTAACTTTTGCAGCTTGATGTTGGAGAGTCCTAAGTTGAGCTTCCACCTCGGTGACTCTATTTTCCGAAGCCTTAATTTGAGAACTGTGGCTTATTTAGCATAACCTTAAAGCCTTGCACTTTCAGCTAGTAAGGCATTCAATTTTTGAGCAAGCTCAAGGTTATGTGTCGTCAATTCATGTATTTGTTCAAGACTTCCCTCATCCACAGGTGTGGAATCCTTGGGAGATGATGTCCTAGGCCGAGCCGCTACACCCTCACCACCAGATGTGGTTTCTTGGTGCTCTGGATTCCTCTCCTCAAAGAGTGACTCCAAAGACACATTCTCAAGGTGAGTTGCAGTGGTTGAGGTCTTAAGTATGTTATCTCTATCCTGCTGATCCGTTGATGGATTACCAGTAGAGACATCCTCTTTGACATTGATCCTTTACTCCCCAGGATCAATCTATTAGGATATAGGATGTGGGTTAGATGCTCCCACAAACACATTAGTCTCCACTGTCTGTAGTGTATAAGAAGGGGGAGACAATGGGTCATGCTGAAGTGTAGTGTGAACATCTTCATCCTAGGTAATTGACATGCGTATGGGATATTAAGGAGCTGAGTCTAATGGCCTGGGATGTGAACCAGTTCCTAATAAGACTTGTTCCTCAAAAGTGTTCTCTGCAATATGGGTATCCTTTTTTGGTTGGTCAATAGAGTGTTGGGACTCTAATTAAGGGCTAACAGGTTTGGTTTGGGTATGTTTAGTAGAAGGAAGATAAACCTTCTTCTTTGAGCTTTGTTTAGGTATGGCTGACACCTTTGACTTAGCTGGGACCCTTGTTTCCAACTTTGCCTTTTCGTGGGAGGTGATTTGGGGGCCTGCATCTTCTCAGTAGAAGATACAGTGGTTCGTCTTATTTTACACTTTGGAATTTGAAGTAGAGGGTGTGGGATTACCAAAGATTTATGTTGCCATGCTGCCACCTTGACGCCTAGTGACCTCATGCTACCACCCCCTTAAACCTTGGTTGTATGTACCTCTAATATCTACCATGCCAAGTAACTTCCTCATCTCTTCAAACTTAATACGTGACAAGGCCTTTGTGAAAATATCAGAGCGTTGATTTTCATTTTAATATGTTCAACATAAATATCCCCTTTGTCTACGCTTCCCCGAATGAAGTGGAACCTAGTGCTGATATGTTTGTTTTGTCCATGATATACAAGGTTCTATATTAAGACAATCATAGATTGATTATCCATGTACAAGGTCACCTTTTGTTCTAAACAACATGTTAGATTGCTTACTAACCCCTTTAACATTAGAGCTTGACATGAAGTGGTTGCGACAACCATATACGATACACCATTGCTTCTTTTTCTTGAATAATGAACCCTTGTGGTTGTTTGACATATCCTGTCTCTTTCAAGTCCCCATTTAAAAAGCCTAATTTGACATCTAAATGGAAAACTATCTAGTTGTTTTAAGTTGCCAATGCTATGATTAGCCATATTCTTTCCATCCTTGCAAGTGGAGCAAAAACATCTTCAAAATCTATGCCTTGCTTTTAAACATTGAATTCGGCTACCAATTTGGTTTTCTATTTTATTATGAGACCTTTTTCATTACGCTTTACCTTTTATACCTACTTTACTTCGATTGTTTTTGCTTGAATAAGAAGATCACATAGTATCCATATATCATAGTCTTCTAATGAGGATAGTTCTATTTACATGGCTTCATGTCATTCTTTCAATTTGTTTGCTTTATTAAAATTAATGGGTTCGTCATCTACATGAAGCATATCATGTTCCTGCATCATAACATAGTCGTTCTAGTGCTTATATCGTACCAAGGGTCTGTTGGTTCTTCTTAGATTCTGGTTATGCATCGGTTTTTCTTTCTTATCTTGGTTCATCTCAGTTTGAGATTGCTGCTGTGTTTCTTGTGTCTAGGTCGTAACAGGTATTAGCTTTTGGCTAGCAACAGTTTTGGGAACATATGCTAAGTTATCTTGAGACAGACCAAGTTGCTCATTTGCATCATTAATGTTAACTTGAAACCCTATCCATTCTAGACTGATTTTTATATTCACATGATCACAGTTTTTATCCTAGTAGAATGAATTTGCTTTTTCGAACACTACATCCCTGCTAACGTGTACTCGAGGTTAAGTTGGATCATGTAGCTAATAGGCTAATAAGCATGGTTTAATACCCAAGGCACCATAGTTTTACTACGATCATTAAGCTTTCTTTGATTTACAAATTACAGTTTCATGTAACAGTTGAAGCCAAACACCTTTAAGTGTGTGATATTTGGCTTCCTTCCCTTCCAAGCCTCATTTAGAGTGATTCTTTTTAGGGATTTAGTTGGAGCTTGATTTAGAATGAATATCGAGTGTCTCACTGCCTCCCCTATAGGTGTTGTGACATGCATGTGGATTTTAAAATGGTTTAGGTATTTTTAGTATGCTTCTATATCTTGGCACTACCATTCCATTTTGTGAATCCAAGGATCGCAATCAGGAATTTTCAGGTTAGATTGAGTTCGAATAATGATCGCGACATTATCACTATTCGTTGTTTGATTGATTGAATACAAAATAACAATTGCCGTAATAAGTAATAATGAAGAACATAACAATTAAGTGCAATGAATGAACAAATACGATTTGATTCAAAAGTATTTCATTAAAAACAAATTAATGATTACAAAAGAACAAATAATAATTGATGATGATCATGATTGCTATGCTTTTATTGATGATGTAAATGATGTTGCGGCTGCTAGGGTTTGTTCGTGATTGATTGACGTATTGTTAGGTATTCAGCCGTCTATCAAAGTGTGAGCCTATACGTTGTATATATAGGCTTAGGAATTTATTGTTAGGGTAAGAGTGAATTTCTTGGAAATAGTAACTTTCTTATCGTGGTAAGAAAGTTACTCAGAGAATGTTATGACACATTCTCTGAGTGAGTTAAAGTCATTCGTAGGAGTTGACTTTATGACATCACTCAGAGTTTGACTTGTTGACTTGATGTACTTGTTGAAGTACATGCAAGTGTTGGTCTTCCGTAGATCATTAGTCTTCCGTAGGAGTTATGCCTTCTGTAGGAGTCTTCACTTGGTAGACTTCATCTGCAACAAGTTGTTCTTCCGTAGAAGATCCCCGGATGCACTTTACTTTGTTTCAGAAGATTATCTACTGAAGAACAAAAATGTTCATCCATAGATGTTTCTTACACTTAGTTAATTTTGTGAAATTGACTAAGTATACTGTTAAACCTGCAAATCCCACATATAAATCAACATAATTATGGGTTAACCAATACATATAAAGTATACATTAAGATAATGACTTACAAAAGTTTATTACAAAAGATTGATTAAATTCTAAGCCTATACAATGTATCTAGACCTATCAGGACTAGACTCAACAATACTCCCCCTTAGGCTTAGATACTTGATAATTAGCTTTTAGACTTGAAAGTTCTTTCACTCTTGTCACCATCTTGTTGTTGAAGTAGGAGACTGCAACATTCTGATAATCATATTTGTATTTGATTTCCATCTTGCGAATCATCCTTAATGTTTCAAAACTTAACCCCAGAACATCCTCTTCAGTAGTAAGGGTTTCCAAAAACATTGTTATTGTGAACTATCTTTAGTTCATCTTGCTCAAAGATTCTCAGTTTAGTCATTTCTTTGATCTCTGTTCCAATCAGCTAGCCTGCTTCATACTTCCTTTTCTTGTATGATTTGGCATGTAATTTGTCAATGACTTGAATGAGGTGCACATATAAGAATAAGTCATTTTGGGCTTGTTCATCATTGAGTTTAGGAAAGAACTTGTCATGTAGATTTGAAGTGTAGCTTGAATGTAGAAGTTTGATTTCTATCGGATCAAAAAGTCTTATGCTCTTGGCCTTTTTCTTATCTTCATTCCTCAGTAGCACCATTTCCTTTGTTCTCTCAACATATCCCTATTCAGTTATGGGAAATGTATATTGATTTACTTCGATGTTCTTGATGGTTGCTGTCTTTCTATTTGAATATCCAACTCTCCTCAAGAATTCATTATCAACCAATGAGGAGGAGTTGGATTTTGATCTTCTTTGCCCTTGTTTTCTTTTGTTATGCTCAAAATCATCTCTTCTAGCTTCTTTTAACACATCATCTTTGAACTTGTTCTTTAACTTACCCACTACCACTGAGAAATCTCTCCCTCTTGGGTTAATTGAATAGTTAGTAATGATTAAGCTTTGGAGATCTTGAATGTCACAGTCTGGGAGAGACAGTATTGTTTCCACTGAATGGAAGTATTGAATCCTTCCAGAAGTTCTTTTAATGACTACACAATCCCAGTCTGGATCATATTTCCAGGCCATAATCCTATTTTCTTCAATAGAACTAGGAGTTGTGAGATGATCAAATAATTCAATAAGTGTTGATTTTTCAACTGTAATCTCTCTCACTGTAGTACCAAGTGGCCATACTTTGCCTAGTATTACTTCTCTTGGTTCTTTGATTAATTTTTCCTTTCCTTTGAACTGATCTTTGCTTTCAACAGTCGCTAGTTCAGCAGGAGCCTTTGCTTGATGTTCATATGTAGGATTTGGAGCTTCAGTCCTGAATTTCACCCCTGTCCCTAATTCTACCTTCATTACATGCTCCATCCTTCTAAGCTCTCCCACTGATCTTCCTTTCAACTCATGGATCTTGTTATTGTGACTTTGCAACCAACAAGTCATATTGTATTTGCTGAGTTTGGCTGTCTCAAAGTGACCTAGCTCTTTCTTTATTTTCTGAACAGACTTAAATGCTGTGAAGGTTTCATAGTTTCAGTTGGAGATCATAAATCTTGCAAGATTGAATTCTTGAAGTACATCCTTCATCTCATTCATATTCATTCTTTCTACCAAGTCATATGGAAAGCCATGATTGATCAGAGTCATGAACATTGCTGATTTTGGCCTCTCTTCCAAGGTGTCTTTAGTAGTTGCAGTTCATCACATTTTGATTCTTTTTGTTCTTTGGGAGATTGAATCTTTGTTAGCTCATTCCATTCTTCATCACTCTCACTATCTTCATGTGAAATAGCCTTCACAGTAGATAAATCCACTGAAGGAGTGTGTTCAGGAGACATAGTTTTTGCTCTTTTTGGAGAATCTTCAATTTCTATCACTTCTTTCTTGAATGATCCCAAATACTTTCTTTTCTTGCTATATTATATGATTGACTTTGAAGCATCAACATATTCTTTTGTTACTTTTGTTGATTGCTCATTAGATTCCAGAGCACAAATCTTCATTTTGAGCTCAACAATTTCTTCATCTTTCTTTTTCAACATCATGGATTGTACAATCAAAGATTTGTTTGCTTTGTTTAGATCCATCAATACCTTCTCACTTTCTTCCTTCTCATACTTCACAGACTCTTTAAGCTCTCTAACCAACTCATTTAGTGCATCAATCACTTCACTGTTAGTTTGAGCATCTTCTCTTAATCTTTTCAGTAAAGCTTCCTTTTTGCTCAACAGCTCCTCCTTCTCTTTCATTGTTCCCTTCAACTCCCTTATTCTTTCCAGCCTTTTGTTTGATTTAGTGGTCAACTTGTTGTATTCAGCAACAAGATAGCTTTTACTCACAGGAATGTCATCATCACTCAGATCATCTTCATGATAAGCAATGACATCAACATAATTTGCTTTAACTTCACCTTCTTCATCAACTGCTTGATCTGGTTCGATAACCTCTTCCATACGTATTTCTTCATTATTCTTATCCTTCTCCGCATTATCTTCTTCCTCAAGGTTTATCACTTCAGTAGGAACTGCACTTGCGAAGCTTGAGCTTGATTCAGCTGCTGGAAATACTGGTTCTTGATGAGATTGTTGATGGAGATGAAGACTAGTGGTAGGTGAAAACAATTCAGTGTCATTTGAGTTGACAGGTGTTTAAGATTGGGAGATTGATAGTGGAATAGTGCTGGCTTGTGACACTAGTTCAGTCTCACCAGAGTTGACTGATGCTTGTGAAAGAATAGGAAAAATAGGCTGAGTATGTTCACTGGAAGAGGATTGCACTTGTGGTGATGCAGGGTGATTATGTATGGGAGATTGTGGGTTTATGGGAGAGATATGCTGTGTGTTCTCACTAACAGGTGATTGAACTTGTGGAGATGGATGGTGGTGGTGTATGGGTGATTGAGGAGGTGAGTGGGATGCTTGTTCAGTAGCAGCAGGAGAACTGTCTTGTTGATCTTCATACACCAGCTCTTGTGGAATATCAGCATTGACATCAACCATATGTGCAAACATTGGCATATCTTCCCCTTCATACTTGCCACTGATCTTGTTTAACACAGATCTTCCCAAGTGAGCTTGTACAAAGACATCACCTTCTCTTTCTATGCCAGGCAATTCAACATTAATGATCAGTTGGAGGAACCTTGAAAACATGAACATCTTATCAGCTTTCTAGACTCTTATTTGATTATATAAACATCCTAAGATGTACTTTGAGTAGTTGTGGATCCTTCCTTCAAATATTCCATTAAGTCCAGAAGAGATGTGCCTTGAAAACTTATCTAGTCCTGATTTCCTATTTGAAATGCATTTTAGTTAAGTGTGACATAAGAATCGATATGGTTTGCACAGTCTTCCTTTCTTGATTTCACCCTTGTCAAAATGACCATCATACCCATCAAATAGAAAATATTCTCAATGTATTCATTTTCAAACATATCTGGGTGACCTGCCTCTTGTTCTCCCAGCTCAAGAACCCTTCTTATGATATGCTCATCAATTCTCAATTGTCTATTCTTAATATCTGCATATATTACTTCAGATTCTCCTTCTTCTTCTATCTCAGCAGAGTTCCAGAAGTCGACAATATGCTGTTGGTAGATTACAGGCTCCGCCGACAGGGCATAGAACAACCTAGATCTTCTTAAGTAGCGGATGATGTCTCGACACCCTTCAGACACATGGTCGTCGGCATTCAGAAAAGCACAGACATTGTGCTCTCTCGCGAATCTATTTGCCATCTGTATATAAGAATGAGAGAAATTAGATCAAAAACGATATTTCAGACATGAGAATGTGAACAGTTTTACTGATACATAAGAATCAAAATGTTGTTTTTGATGTTTATGATATGATTTACCTTGTAAAACAATGATCGAGAGTTGAATCTCAGATCAAGTTTAGTGTATGGTTTGATATTTTGAAGAGAGTAGTTTTAATGTTGGTGGAAAGAGGGGTTAACGTTTTATGAACAATTTTTAGGTCTGAAAAAGTGATCTAAAAAAGTGAATAAAAATGACAGTCAAAAACATCATTTATACTCCCCCGGACTTATTAATTTCATTTATTAAATGAAGTTGGACCCTCTTTCCTTTCGTGGATGACAGGATCAACGATCACAAGTTTGAAGTATTAGAGTGTAATGCAGCGGAATGAAGAGAAGAATTAGTCAAATTATAGCAAGAGTATGTTATTTGTAAACAAATGCGAGAGAATATTTTTTCTGTGATTTGGAATGTTTCAATAATGCTCAATATTATTGCTAAATCATTCACGGTTACAATAAGGTTGGCACTCCTTATATAGAGTGCAATCACTGCTGTAATCACGGGATGGTGATTACTAGCAGATCTAGTACAGAAATAACTACTTCTTAACAAACTACTGAAATGTTCACAACTACTGAGAACATGTCAGAGTGCTAAGTATAAAACATGAAACAACTGAAAAGAAACTACTGATACTACAACGACTGAAGAACAAACTCTTCAGTCGTTTTACAAAACTACTGAAAAGAGAAAATATAAAACTACTGAAAGCAAACCGTCACAACTACTGAAGAAGTCCTCTTCAGCTGTTGTGACAACATCTGATACTTTGTCTTCAGCACTTGTCTTCAGACTTTGTCTTCAGCACTTGTGTCTTCAGACTTTGTCTTCAGCACTTGTGTCTTCAGACTTTGTCTTCAGCACTTGTGTCTTCAGACTTTGTAATCAGTTGTTGTCTTCAGCTGTTGTGGACTTCAGTAGTTGTTGTGACGTCTGTGGGACTTAAAGGTTTTTCTGATCCGGCTCATTGGTTCTTTTGGTCCAACAAACTCCCCCTGAACCAATGCAGCCAAAACCTTTAACTTTATTGAGGTCCCACTTATTGTTGGCAAAATGGATGGTCTTTTTCCTTCTTGATCAGTTGAGAAGATGACCCATATAAGCACCGGCCTGGAAGTAAGTCTCTGATGATTTGGTTGGCAAAGTATGGATGGGAGCTCTGTATTGGGGAATTGGACACTGAGCTGTTCCCCCATCCATGAAACTCACTTCCCATGTATAAGCCTGTAGGATTCTCTGGTGTATGCTCTGAGAAACATGATTTGTTCTTCCATAGTAAGATTCTCTGGTTCACCATCGAACAATCCTTCACGCCCATACAGCTCTGAGATGTATTTGGCCTGTTTGCCATTTTTGAGCTCAACTGTTGTGATCTGTCTGTAGGCAAACTCATCTGGATGATTACCTTCAAGTAACAGACTGAGCTCATTTTGTTTGAAGTTCTCAAGCTTCTTGTAGACTAACCCCTTCTTGATCACTCTGTTTTCTAACATCTTTTGGGGAGGCTGTTTAGTCTCATAAGCCTTCTTGAAGTCTTCTACAATCTCCCAGGGTGATACTACAAGGACCACTGTGATCTCTTCATCTACGATCCTTTTATCTGGCCCTTGTATCGTGCAGGAATGTCCTTCTTCACAATTCTGTGAGCCACCCTAGGATCAGGCCACATCCTCACCTTTTCCTTTTGATATTGAAATGTGTTGGCAAGGGTGTACAGTCTCAGAGCTTCTTTCTTCATACTTATTATTGATGAAGAAGCAGCATAAGTTTTATCTATACTCTTTAGCATCTCCTCATCATGAAGCCTTTGCAGTTGCTCTTCTTCGATCTTTACTCTCACAGTTTCCATCTGTGAGGTGGGAGTGATGGGCATAGATTTGGCTTTAGGCAAAGTTAGGACTGCAGAAAGAGGCAGCCTATCTTCTTCCTCATCATCCTCTTCTTCTTCTTCTTCTAGCCTCAACATCCTTCTCTTCTTCTTCTTGGATGCATCATCGGCTGTTGGTTTTGAGGGTAAAGGAGTTGGTTTAATGGGTTGTGGTAGTGGTGATTTTGAAGTGGTAGGTTTTGCAGGTTGTTCTAGCATTCTTGTAATGAGTGAGGCTTTGGAGTATTTTGCTAGTTCGTTTCTGTTTCCAGCACCTGCTTCATTTAGTGCTTCAATCACTAATCCCTTTGTATATGCTTCAGACGTACAGATCTTGGTGGTTATAGCCAAGATACTGTCCCTGGTCCATGACTTAATCTCTATCAATGATCTTCCAAGATACTTAGCAATAAATCTGATCATGATCTCCAGTCTTTCTCTTTCTAGCACATCATAGCTTGCCCATCTTGAGTTAATTTCTTCAACTTCAAGTCTTCTAATCTCTGAGTCAAGCTGTGCAGTATCGAACCCTTGTCTGTATAGTTGGTCAATAATGGAGTCCATAGATTTACTATGTGTAGCATCCGCCATTTTGACCATCTCATCAAGTTGGAGTTCTTTTTCTTTTCTTTCAATCTTCCTCTTCTTATATGTGATGTGAAAGTCTTTGTGACTTTCACTCACTTGATCAGTTTCAGCTCCCTTCACATACTCTTCCTCCTTCTCAGTCTCTTTCTCAACAACCTCTTCTTCCTCCTGTTCTCTCTCTATCAATATGCGCTTCCCTTTGTCTTTCACTGACTGACTCTCCCCCTTTTTGGTTGCATTGGTTGCAAGGGTTTGAGTAGTAGAAAGCCTTGTGCTCATAATCTCCTCCACCAGTGGCTGTAGGATTGAGGGAAGTTTGTCATCCAAGGTTTTGATCACAATGTCTGTGATCATTGGGGTGATGAGAGGTAGGGATTTGTGGAATATAGCAGCTGTTTGCTCAGAGGGGTTCTGTCCCTGAGAAACAGTGCCAGAAGTAGAGGCTGGTGGATTGAATGTTTTTAGTGGCTGAGTGTTTAGGAGACCTTCAGGTGAAGGTGCCATCTGTGGGTGTATGGTGGTATCAGATGGACTTGCTTCTTGAGAGAATTGGTCAAGTAGTCTTTGTAGTCTACTGACTTCTTCCTCAAGAATTGTGTTCTGGGCTAGAACATCATAAAAGAAGCCCAGGTCATCATCAGCAGATGCTGAATCACCTGACCTCCTGCTAGTAGCAAGATGTACATGCTCTGGGTGTAGACCAGATGTAGCATGTGCCCCTTTTTCTTGGAACTGGGGACTTCCAGCCTCAGGACGATGTCCTTCATCAGCTGTTGCCTCTGATGAGGTCTTAGCCATGTTACCAGCCTCAGTCTGATCATGTGCTGATGCAGAAGAGGTGGCAGCCTCACCAGATATTCTTGTCTCCGTATCTACACTAGGAGACTGAACATTTAAACCCCTGTGCTGTGGGTTGTCAGAAGCATGTTGATCCTCTTCCTCAATATCTGTGGTTTTCCCTTTAGGTGGTTGTCTGGGAGGAGGAGAGGCATGCAGCTGAGTCAGCACATTTGCAATTATAAGTGTTGGACTTTGGGGGGCATTTTCATTTGGAGATAGGGTATTATGCACCTGGGGAGAATGGTGAGTTTCAATGGCAATCTCCTCAAATGAGGAAGATTCCAGATTTGTGGGTACCCCTTCTTTGGTTGCTTCAGGTTCCTTTTGAGAGGAATCCTGAGCGGCTGTGGCTGGGTGAGTCTCTGATACTACTGGGGGGTTTACACCAGTAAGTATATCCTGTCTTGGTGGTACAGGAGCATCTTCAGGGGACTCATCTTCCTGAATAGCTGTTTTGGTTCGTTTTGTTTTTGGTTTGGTGGGGACTTTGGATTTTGTGGTGGTGGCTGTGGGTTCCAGCTGCGTGGGTTTGCGCAGCTTGGCAGCCATTTTGAGTGATTGGTCAGAGTTGTGCCGGGAGTATACTTCAGGCAATACAGCCATAGCAGGGACTCCCAGGCCAACAAGTCCCTCAGCTTGAAGCTGGTTTTCAATTATGGCCATTATAAACCGAGGATATAATATCCAACGGTTAGAAAGTTGTTTTTGGGCCATATCCTTGAGCTCTAAGAATAATATTTCAGAAAAATTTAAAGGTTGTTGCTCAAGGATAGAGTACAATACCTGTTGCCACCTTGTGGACATTTGATCCCATGATGAAGTCTTTGGAGCCAGGCAGACATTTACCATATGAAAGATAAGCCGTTCAGCATCCTGGAAATGTTTCTTCAATATGGTAGAGGCACTCAGGTTGCCTTCGTATCCATGGTGGGCAAATGATAGATCAGTGGTGCCCTTTGGATAGCTAGTCGGGAAAGTGGCATCATCCAGATTGAGGGTTTGGCGAAGAATCTCTGGATTGATGACCACCTTTTGGCTATGGACAAACGAATGAAGTGACTCTGTGTCATTCTCCTCAGAGACAAGAGTGACGTTTGTCCAGAATTGGCTAAGGGATTCGGCATATATGGTGGGGTTTATCAGAAAGGCTGTTTGGTAAGGTGACTGGACCATTAAATCAATGGCGTTGTGAAACTTGGTCCAGAATGGTGATTTAGTAAGGTGAGCGACACAGTTGTGTCGAGGTTTTAGTTGCATGGTCGCCATGGATGAAGAGAGGGTACAGAGTTTTTGAACGTTAGGTTTGAGAGTAAAGGTGAGAAAAACTCTGGTGAGATAAGGAATTTATAGGGTAGGGTTATGAACCGACTGAAGGTTTTGGTGAGTCATCATTTGCTGAAACTGATGACGTGGCATTAACTTTTAGAGGTTGAAATGACTGACCGTATTGGTGTGATCATCAGTTGTTATAAAACAACTGAAGACTTGGTTTTAACCGTCAGACATTGAAACAGCTGAAGTCTTTGATTTAGTCTTCAGTAGTTATAAAACTACTGAGGACAATTCCGACTTCAGGTGGTGAAACAACTGAGGACATGGTGTTTGTCATCAGTAGTTATGTAACTACTGAAGACAGTGGTTTTGTCATCAGTTGGTGTAAACAGCTGAAGACTTAGTGGTAGTCTTCAGTAGTTGTAAACTACTGAAGACATAGCTGTGGCTTCAGTTGTTTAGAAACAGCAGTTGTAAAAACAACTGAAGAGAAATTACTCATCAGCTGTTGTCGTCAATTCTTAGCTTTTCAGCTGTTTCAGTCTGACCTCCACATTTAAATCCGAGTTTGTTTCATTGGTCATCAGTACTTATCTGCATTTCTGACATCAGCAGTTGTA
Organism: Flaveria ramosissima; assembly: GCA_025215565.1. Taxonomy (NCBI): domain Eukaryota; kingdom Viridiplantae; phylum Streptophyta; class Magnoliopsida; order Asterales; family Asteraceae; genus Flaveria; species Flaveria ramosissima. The sequence continues at coordinate 46,944,955 of CM046035.1, read as the reverse complement.
GTTACATCAGCTGTTGTGATTTCATCAGCTGTTATAACTACATCAGCTGTTTTAACAAATGAAGTACTTATATATGACATGGTTACCAATGATCATCAGTATTTATTACTGAGATTATCGGTAGTTGTCACTTATTCTAGCTGCAGCATACCAAGCCTTAACACCAGGTTGTGGAAAGTTGAACTATCCAAAGGCTTAGTAAAAATGTCTGCAAGCTCATCAGCACTAGGAACAAATTTTGGATCAATCAGACCTTTTTCAAAACAATCTCTAATAAAGTGATGTCTGATTTCAATATGTTTAGTCCTAGAGTGCTGGACAGGATTCTTGACAATACAAAGAGCTGAAGAACTGTCCATTAACAATGGAGTCTTAGTCTCAGTTATGCCATAATCCAATAATTGGTTTTGAAGCCATAATACCTGAGATGTACAACTTGCAGCAGCAATGTACTCGGCTTCAGCAGTTGATGTAGCAACTGAGGTTTGTTTCTTACTCTGCCAAGAAATCAAACAGTTGCCTAGGAATTGGCATCCACCAGAAGTTGATTTCCTGGTCAACTTACACCCTGCATAGTCACTGTCAGAAAAAGCAACTAATTTACCAGAATGTCTAGTAGAATACCATAAACCTAGAGATGGAGTGCCTTGCAAATATCTAAAGATCCTCTTGACTGCAATCAAATGAGACTCCTTAGGTGCAGCCTGAAATCTAGCACAAACACATGTAGCAAACATAATATCTGGTCTAGAAGCTGTTAGGTACATCAAGGACCCAATCATACATCTGTAAAGTGTTTCATCAACCACTTTACCTTTCTGATCTGTATCCAGTTGTGTGGTGTTGCACATGGGAGTAGAACAGGGTTTACAATTTTGTAAATCAAATTTTTCCAAAAGATTTTTTGTATATTTGGACTGATGAATGAAAATTCCATCAGCCTTTTGTTTGATTTGCAAACCCAGAAAGAATTGTAATTCCCCCATTGCACTCATTTCAAACTTTTGTTGCATCAGCTTTGTAAAGTCATCACACAACTGTGGATCAGAGGATGCAAAAATAATATCATCTACATAAATTTGAACAAGTAGATTATGCTGCCCTGCTTTCTTAATGAACAAAGTTTTATCTATGGTGCCTCTAGTAAAATTATTTTCAAGAAGAAAGTTTGATAATGTCTCATACCAGGCCCTAGGAGCTTGTTTCAACCCATAAAGAGCCTTATCAAGCTTATACACCCAATTAGGATGTTTGTTGTCCTCAAAACCTGGTGGTTGACATACATAAACCTCTTCTTTAATTTTCCCATACAGAAAAGCACTTTTGACATCCATTTGAAAAACTTTAAGATTTTGATAAGCAGCATAGGCTAAAAACAATCGAATTGCTTCCAGTCTGGCTACAGGAGCAAAGGTTTCATCATAATCAATACCTTCTTCTTGTGCAAACCCCTGAACCACCAGTCTGGCCTTGTTCTTAACAATAAGCCCATTTTCATCAGTCTTATTCCTAAACACCCATTTAGTGCCTATTGCACACTTACCTGGAGGTAGAGGAACAAGTTCCCACACTTGTTGTTTCTTGAACTGAAGAAGCTCAAGCTGCATGGCATCAACCCATCCATTGTCCTTTAAAGCAATGTGATAATTCTTTGGCTCTTGCTGACTAATGAAGAGAGCATAGAAGCAGAAATTTGACAATTGACTTCTTGTTGATACTCCAGCAGTGATATCACCAATGATTTGAGACATAGGGTGATTCTTCAGATCTTGATACACAATGAGATCAGTGCAAGTGTTTGTAGCAGGCTCAGCAGCAACAGATGGTGATGGTGAAGAATTTCCTTGAAACCAATCAGTTGATGGTAGTTCAAAGGAAGTTGAAGTTGTAGAAATCTCATCAGCATTTGTTGTGGATTGTGCTGCTGTAGCTGCAGGAACATCAGGTCTAGCTGAATCAGGCAGTTGATCAGTAAATCTGAAGAGGTGAGTACTACTATCATCATCATCAGCACCAGCAGTACCACCAGGTGGAGAACTGTTGACATGAGCAACAGCAGGAGTTTGATGAGGAGCATATTGAGTATGTCCAAATCAAATATCTCCACAGGATTTTGTGGAATCTTGTCCTTTGGAGATTCATTAAACTTAACATGTAGAGTCTCTTCAACCATCTTTGTTCTACAGTTGAAGACTCTGTATGCTTTGCAAGTTGATGAATAACCAACAAAATATCCTGCATCCACCTTAGAATCAAATTTCTGGAGTTGATCCCTTGTGTTGAGAATGAAACAAGGACATCCAAAAGCTCTAAAGAATGAAATTAGAGGGGCCAAATGATGAAGAACTTCATATGGAGTTTTCATCAACCTCTTATTCACTAGAGCTCTATTTTGTACATAACAAGCAGTATTGATAGCTTCAGCCCAAAAAGTCATTGGCAATCCAGAGTCAGCCAACATGGACCTTGCAGCTTCAATAAGGGTCCTGTTCTTTCTCTCCACTACTCCATTTTGTTCAGGAGTTCTTGGAATGCTAAAATGCCTCTTGATTCCCTTTGAGAGGTAGAACTCATCAAGTGTATTGTTTCTAAATTCAGTTCCATTATCACTTCTAACACACTTGACTGAGAGGGAATACTGCTTCTCAACATACAACACAAAGTTGATAATCTTCTGAGGTGCTTCATCCTTTGAATGCAAAAAGAAAGTCCATACAAATCTGGAGTAATCATCCACAATTACTAGACAGTATTTCTTCTTAGCCATACTCATCACTCTCACAGGACCAAAGAGATCCATGTGAAGAAGCTGTAAGCAGGCTGTGGACTTAGGTTCTTCTATGGAAGGAAATGAAACTTTGTGCTGTTTTCCTTTTAGACAAGCAGTGCAGTCATCTTCACATTTGAACTCCTTCATAGGCAATCCCCTTACTAAACCATGGTTAATCAGCTGATTTATGTTTTTGAGATTAACATGACCCAGCCTTCTATGCCATAGTGTAGATTCTTGAGGGGAAGCCTTGGAAAATAGGCAAGGATGGCCTTTGAGATCTATTTTCTTAGAAAGATCTAAGGCATACACTCTTCCTGTCCTGTTGGCCTTAAGGAGAGTGTGTTTATCCAACACCTTGTCAATCAAACTCAGAACTTTGGATGACAGAATCCGGCAGTTCTGACTTGTGAAAAGAGCAACATGGCCTTTGTCACACATTTGACTGACACTCAAGAGGTTGTACTTGAGATTTTCCACATGGTTAACATCATCAAACTTTATTTCCCATTGGAAACAAAGCCTTTGCCGATGATGTAACCCTTTGCATCATTGCCAAAAGATACAAATCCCTTCCTTCCTTGAGAGTAGTCATTAAGAAGTGATCTGTTTCCCGTCATATGCATGGATCCTCCACTGTCTACATACCAGATGCCTCTGTGGCATGTTGAAGAACCCTGCAGAACAAAGCAAATTAGTTAGATTTTGAGACCCAAACCTTTTTGGTTTTGGGCCTATTCACATCAACAGATGGTGGACTAACAAGTTTGCTAGAAATAACAGCTTGAGAGGAAGAAGATGGTGGAAAAGAGGAATCTTTGGCTTGGACCTCCTTTTCTGTGGATTCAACATAGGAACATCTAATTGGTTGACTCTTCCCAATAGATGTTGAACCATCATAACCAGCTGTGTCTGATTTTGTGATAAAGCTTTCAGCTCTTCAGACACATTAGCACTGGAGTTTGATAAGTTCTTATGTTGCACCTTCTTCTTTTGAGCAACCTCAGCTGTTACCTGTTTAACCCCTTCCTTTTTGGATTTCTTTTTGGACTTAAGGATTACAGGATTTGATGTTGCTGGTACAAATGTGGCTTTAAACTCATTTTTCATTTTAATCATTTTCTCTTTAATTTCATCTTTATGTTTGAGTTTGGATCCCTTTTGTACCAACAATCATCAGTGTGATGATTAAACAAACCACATACTTCACATGGTTTCTTTTTCATCTTATGTTGATCATCAACTAAAGAGGATGAAACTACTGAAGACTTGCTCTTCAGTACTTTGGAAGCACTATTTGCTTTCTTGGTTTCCTCTTTAGTAGTCTTCAAACTCTTTCTACTGACAGTTTTCTTCTTTTCAGTGCTGTCAGTAGTTGGAGCTTGAACTTCAGGAGTTAAATCTTGCTCTCAAGTCCTTTCAGGACTTTCAGAAATAACTTCTGAGTTGACCAACTCTTTGATCATGTGAGTATCAGCAATTGAACTATCAACATTAGCTGATGGGTTCTGAAGGGCTTATTGCTGACTTCAACTTTTGATGATGCTTTATCAGAAAGTGAATCACATGATGAGGTGGATTGGTTATTGCTTTCTCCATCAGATTTCACCTCTACTCTTGGAGCAAAATCTGTAGGAGGAGCAGTGTGATTATAACCAATGCCAAACTTCACATTGGAAGCTGATTGCTTACTAAGAAGCATCTCAAAACCTTTGCATGATTTCACCCATCGATCACACTCTACTTGGGTGACTGCAAGGGTTTCTTTAAGACTTTTCTGGTCCTCCAGAATAACCTCTAGCTTAGCCTTTTCATCATTTAATTGGCATTTAAGCTTATAAATCTCATCATTTTTACTATTAAGAGCAGACTCATACTCAGCTTGTCTTTTGGAAATTGTTTTCTCAAACTCAAGTTTTTCATTTATTAATGCTACATTTGCCTCTCTAATAGAGACAAAGCAGCAATGCAAGATTCAGAACATAACTTGGCTTTGGCCTCTGAAGATACCTGAGTTACCTGTGAAGATGATGCAGTTGAGCAGGAACCCTCAGTTGATTCCAGAGCCATAAGTGCCAGATTTCCAAAAGGACTATCACCACCATGTTGATCAGCACTTATGAACAGTTGTTCATGACCAGACATGTCATCTGGCAAGCTGCTCCAATCAACAACTTCTGGGGTGAAGAAGCTATGTTGTTGAGATTGAGGGGGTTGATGAGATGGTTGAGGTTCTGGAAGTGCATGAGGTTGTGGTACCATAGGAGCTTGAACTTGACTGGTTTGTGGCATGTAATAACACGGGTAAGGGTAAGGCATTTGACCCTGAGAAACAAAATATGCAGGAGATTGTAGTTGAGACTGATGACTAGAATTGACAGGATGTTGCCCTTTGTTTTGTTGACTATTGCTAGGAAAAGTCACAAAAGGTGCAGAGGAATTAGATCCAGATGATCTACATTCTCTAGCAAAGTGTCCAAGCCTTTGGCATCTGTGACACCTCAACTTACTCTTGTCAAAACCAACTTTGGTTTTGCCAGAGAGTCCTGGGAACTTTCTTCCAGTTCTTTTGTAGAACTTCTGAGATCTGATATTTATCAAGGCCATTTGGCTCAAAATATCCATCTCTTCTAAGTCATCATCAGCAATCCCCTTGAGATCATCCATGATGAAGCATAGATTGTCATTATTACACCCAGAAAATTGACTATCAACACTCACAAATGCTGAATCAGAAATGTTTGAAGAGAAATCAATATGCTCATCATACTGGCATTCAGATGAAGCATATTCTGACTCATGACTAACCAGAGCAGTGTTGCCTGGTACAAAGTCCTCAGTGAGCTTACCAGATGAAGACAGTTTTCTCTTTTGTTCTATCTCTCTCTCAAATGTGAGCAATTTCCCATGAAGTTGGGTGAGAGATAGTTTGTCCAAATTTGCACTGGAGCGTAGGACAATGGTATATGTATCCCATCTCTCAGGCAGTGATCTGAGAAATCTGTTATTCATCTGAACATTAGTATACTCATGTTTGACCATTTTCAATTCAGAGATCAAACAAGAGAACCGCTCAAACTGTTGAGTCAGTGTCTCACCCTTCCTATGAGAGAATGTCTCATATTGTTGGGCAAGGATCTCTCTATTATTTGCCAAGACCTCATCTGTTCCTCCAAATTGTTCTTTCAAGGCATTCCAGAGGTCATGGGCAGATTCATAATGCATTAACCCAGAATAAATTTCATTGGGTAGTGCCATGGCTAGAATTCCATGAGCTTTTGCATCTATCTCAAATAATTTCTTATCCTCATCTGAGTATTGATCCTTCCTCTTCGGAACCATTTGATTGGTTTCCGGGTTATTCACCATAGGCTTATGTGGACCATGTACCACTGATGTCCAACAACCTGAACTGTTAACAGACAGGTGATGGAGCATACGACGTTGCCATATGTTATACTCATTCCTAACCAGCATTGGAGGCTTGGTTGAGGAACCAGTATTGTGAGGATCATTGGAAGGAGTAGTCATTTTGAAACCAAAAACAATTTTATTCAAGCAAAAATTTAGACACACCACAACAAACTCAATGAAAACCGAGAATAAGTCTCAGGATGAATGATTAAAAACACAGAAAATTCAATCTCTATAACAGTTTCTTGCAAAAGGATACTAATTCACTCAAACTTGGATCTTGAAGAGCAGTTTCAATGATCAATTATTAGATCGATCAATGATTAACCTGCTCTGATACCATTTGACAGGATCAACGATCACAAGTTTGAAGTATTAGAGTGTAATGCAGCGGAATGAAGAGAAGAATTAGTCAAACTATAGCAAGAGTATGTTATTTGTAAACAAATGCGAGAGAATATTTTTTCTGTGATTTGGAATGTTTCAATAATGCTCAATATTATTGCTAAATCATTCATGGTTACAATAAGGTTGGCACTCCTTATATAGAGTGCAATCACTGCTGTAATCACGGGATGGTGATTACTAGCAGATCTAGTACAGAAATAACTACTTCTTAACAAACTACTGAAATGTTCACAACTACTGAGAACATGTCAGAGTGCTAAGTATAAAACATGAAACAACTGAAAAGAAACTACTGATACTACAACGACTGAAGAACAAACTCTTCAGTCGTTTTACAAAACTACTGAAAAGAGAAAATATAAAACTACTGAAAGCAAACCGTCACAACTACTGAAGAAGTCCTCTTCAGCTGTTGTGACAACATCTGATACTTTGTCTTCAGCACTTGTCTTCAGACTTTGTCTTCAGCACTTGTGTCTTCAGACTTTGTCTTCAGCACTTGTGTCTTCAGACTTTGTCTTCAGCACTTGTGTCTTCAGACTTTGTAATCAGTTGTTGTCTTCAGCTGTTGTGGACTTCAGTAGTTGTTGTGACGTCTGTGGGACTTAAAGGTTTTTCTGATCCGGCTCATTGGTTCTTTTGGTCCAACAGTGGAATTTTATTATTTCCGCAGATTCTAGTTCTTTCGTAGCTCATCTACGGATGCCTAACTTTAAAAACTGAATTTTGATGAAGTAAAATTTAATTTTCCATAGGTTACCAATCCATGGAAATGTATTATACTTTTAAAATATCAGCACATCCGTAGGTTACCAATCTACGGATGGTCATATTTTTCTTGTGTTAGGTTTCGCACTATAGCATCTACTGATAAGAAAAATGCACTGTAGCTTCTGCTGAAACCCAAATTTTGCACTGTAGCTTCTGCTAAAGTCCAAATTTCGCACTGTAGCTTCTACTGAATTGTAAAGTTTGAAACTTATTGATTTGTATGATTCTATCAACATGTTAGAACCATTTGTTGCTTTTGGACCTTGTTGACTTTGTCTACACGGCAATTGTGCAAGAAGTGATTTGACTTGAAAAACCTCATGTATCCTGTAGCCAAGTTAGTGCTCAAGTCCCAATTCCTTCATTTGATTAAAAATTCAGATTTTATGATCTCATGCATTAACTACTCCCCCTAAATTTGTGATTAATGATGAACTGATGCATTTATCATAATTTTATCTAGGAAATAGCATGAAAGACACTAGCCTGTCCAACAGATCTAGAAATAACTCAACTAAAATTATAAACAAAAAGAATTAAAAACTTATGTACAAGCATATATACATATAATGGGATCATACAATGACACTAAGCACCTTCCTGTATCAATTTGTTTGATGATATGAGACCTGAATCTAGTGCTGATGGCAAGTATGATGTTCCACATAAATTCAAACAGGAGTATGTGTTCAACTAGGCATGATGTTTATCATGCTTTGATGTTGATTTTAGATAGACAATTATGGTTTCCATATTCAAGTCACATTAGAGTTTGTCCTTCACTTATGAGTCAAGTCATCACTTTTTCACACTTAGAAACTATTTACATTAACTTATAAGTTCTATCTTGAGATGTATTTTACATCTCATTAATGCATTGATGCAAAAGCTCTTAAGATAATATACAGTTGATCACAATGGATTCTTTTGGGAGCTGAGATATGATCATCATCGGGTCACCAGGTCTTTACTTCCGTAAAACAGAGGTGCCTTTAACCCAGGTCTTTGTTTACACAAAACAGAAGGATGATGAGGATCATAATCTGTTCACTAGTTGGTTACCAATGTATACCAAAGTGGTCATAAACCCAGGTCTTTGTTTACACAAAACAAAAGGAATATGATTTGCATATCACTTATTGTATTTTCCACTCAAGCTGAACTTACTTACATATCAAAGCACTTCTGATCAGACTTTAGTGAAAGTTAAGAACTCAGGAAAAAAGCAAAGACATAGTTTACTATCATTTTCCATCAATATGGACTGCTAGATACGAAAACAAATAAGTAAGACATTCTTTTGTATTTTTATATTGTTTTATGAATGTGTTTGGATTTTGCATATGAATATATACAAGGACAGACTCATGCTTTTCAGTTGGTAGATGATTAATCTAAGTTAATCATGCCCAAAGATTCAATCAAAAAATTAAATCTAACCGAATCAAAGGCTTTAGTGAATAAATCAGCAAGTTGATTTGTTTTATCCACTTTGATTAACTTGATTAAACCTTTTTCTAAGCAATCTCTCAGAAAATGGTATCTGATTTCTATGTGTTTTGTTTTACTATGTTACACTGGATTTGCAATGATGAACATAGCAGCGGAATTATCAATATTATTTGGTGTTTGAAGGAAATTGTAACCATAATCAAGTAATTAGTTTTGCAACCAAAGAACTTGAGAGCAACCATCTGAAGTAGCTATATACTCAGCCTCAGCTGTGGATACTGATACATTTGTTTGCTTCTTGCACTGCCAAGAGACAAGTTTTGGTCTTATGAATTGACATCCACCGGTTGTGGTTTTTCTGATGTTGTTGCATCCTCCAATGATCCCTATGAGTATGAATAAGGTTGAGTGCATCTTTGGGATACCAAGGTCCAAAGCTGCTTCCCTTTGAGATATCTAAAGATCCTCTTAACAACATTCAGATGTAATTCTTTAGGATCTGATTGGTACCTAGCACAAACACATACAACAAACATTATGTCAGGTGTGCTTGCAGTTAAGTACATTAAATATCCTATCATTGATATATATAGTCTTTGATCAATTGATTTCCCTGTAGGATCAGGTACAATCTTGTCTGTTATGGATGTTGGTGTTTTGCAAGAAGAAGTATCAGCAAGATTGTACTTCTTCAAGATTTGATGAATATACTTCTCTTGATTAATAAAGATGCCATATGGTTTTTAATGAACTTGTAAACCAAGGAAGAAGGTTAATTCTCCCTTTGAACTCATCCGAAATTCAGATTTCATTAAACCTTCAAAGCTTTCACACAATCTCTTGTTTGTTGAGCCAAAAATAATGTCATCTACATATATTTGGACAACCAAGAGGTCTTGATGTTGTTGTTTGAGAAAGAGAGTCTGATCTATTGTTCCCCTTTTATATCCATGCTTGATTAAGAATGATGACAATATTTCATACCACTTTCTTGGAGCCTGATGAAGTCTATACAAAGCCTTGTCAAGCTTGTACACTCTATGTGGGTAATCAGGATCCTCAAAGCCTGGAGGTTGAGCAACATAGACCTCTTCATCAATTTTCCCATATAAGAAAGCTTATTTTACATCCATTTGGTAAACTGTGAACTTCTTATGTGAAGCATAGGCTAGGAATACTCTTCTTGCTTCAATCCTTGCAACTAGTGCAAAGACTTCATCATAATCTATTCCTTCTTCTTGGGTATATCCTTGTGCTATCAGCCTTGCTTTGTTTCTCACAATATACTCTGTCATCTAGTTTATATATTGAAAAGCCACCTTGTGCCAATTGGATATTAACCTTCAGGAAGATCAATTAGATTCCAAACTTTCTGCTTTATGAACTGTTGAAGCTCTTCTTGCATAGCTTCAATCCAATTATTATCTTTCAATGCAGTAGTGATGTTTAGTGGAACTACTTGTGAAAGAAAACAAGTGAAGAGAAAAATGTTGGCTGCACCCCCTTGGCTTCTGGTGGTTCTTTCATTAAGATCACCAATAATATTTTCTATTGGATGACTCTTATGAATTCTTGTTGAATAGATGCAACTGGAATGGATGATTCCAAGTTAGTCATATTGATTGATGGAGAGGGATCCAACTGATATGGAGAATCAACAAAGTAGTTACGATCTTCATCATTTTAATCCTCTGAAGCTGAATGATATCCCTCCTCATGAGTTTGTACATCAGCAGCATTATGAACAACTTCCGCAGGAACATCTACGGATGTGTTTCGTGCTTCCGCATGAGTTATAGGAACATCTACGAATGTTGTTTGTTGATCTGCTGACTTGGTTTTCTTAGAATGTATTGCAGCATCTCCGGAGAATGGGATATCTACTGGTGTAGATGGAACATCTGCCGATGTAGTGATCATTTCTCCAGATGCAGGAAAAACATCTGCGGATGCAGAGTTAACTGCAGCTGATGCTGTGTTTTTATCTGAAGATGTTGAACTATTTGTTTGATCATGTACTATAGTTCTTAGATGATATGAAGTGCCAGAATTTAAGACACTGGAAGAGTCTACTGATGGTCTTGGAGGATCAACAGATAATGACACTTCATTCATATTTGGAGGAAATACGGATAGCATGTATCCTTAGAACCTGCAGTATACAAATAACCATAGTTAAATGAGTTTGTTAATGCATCTATGTCAAACAACCCTGATGATCCTTTAACACATTTTGGAAATAACGATTCATAAAATGATACATTGGGTGTTTCTTCCATAATGTTTTGTTGTGGAATGTAAACTGTATATGATTTTGATGTTAAGGAGTACCTAACAAAAAAAACATCATAGGCTTTTTCAGAAAATTTGCCCAATTGTTCTTTTGTATTTAAAACAGACACATGACATCCAAAAGCTCTAAGATATCATATGAAAGGTTTTCTTTTAAATAAGAGGTCATATGGTGTTTTGTTATGTTCTTTAACAATTAAAGTTCTGTTTTGAACATTGCATGCTGTGTTCACTGCTTCAGCCCAAAAGGTGATTGGCAATTGTGAGTCAACTAGCATTGTTCTTGCAGCTTCAATGGGAGTTATGTTTCTTCTTTCAACAACTCCATTTTTTTGTGGTCATCTGGGGCACTGAATTCACTTGCTATGCCTTTATTCCTGCAAAAGGAATCTAGAACATTATTAACAAATTCAGATCCATTATCACTCCTGAAAATCCTAACTTTTAGATCAAGTTGATTTTCAATCTTAGTGACAAACTCCATTAATGTTTCTGATGTTTCACTCTCTTGTTTTAAGAAAAAGACCCATGTGAATCTAGTGAAATCATCCACAATCACCAAACAATATTGCCTTTTGCCAATGCTCATCACATTGGTTGGATAAAAAAGATCCACGTGAAGCAATTTGAGTGGTGTTGAGTTTGTGTTAATTGTTTTGGATTTAGTGACACTCTATGTTGTTTTCCTTTATAACATGATGAACAATAATTGGAACAATAAAATTCTTTTTTTGGTAATCCAATGACTAGGTCATTTTTCACCAATTTGTTCAAGTTCTTCATATTGGAATGAACAAGCCTTCTATGCCACAACTAAGATTCATCTTCTGATGACTTAGACAACATGCATGTTTCATTGCTTGTGACTGCAGTATTCTTCATATCCAAAACATATGTGTTTCCTTTTCTTGATGCTTTAAGAAGGATCCAATCTTCTGGAATGGGAAAAACTGGCTTAAGAATGTAACAGTTAGTGTTATCAAATAAAATGGTATAATTTTGATCATAAAATTTGAGACACACTCAGTAAATTGTATTGTAAATTTTCACAATAATTTACTTTCTCAAACTTGAGCACACCATTAGTTACCATTCCTTCACCAACAATTTTACCTCCCTTCTTATCCCACCAAATACCACATAGGAGGCATTTTTATGTTTGAAATCATGGAGTAGAGAATAGTTTGCTGTCATATGCCTGGAACAACCACTGTTAACATACCACTTGTTATTACTCCTCCATGTTTGTTCCTCTCTGGCCATAGGTGGAACTTTGTTCTCCATGTTGGCCATTAGAGCTTTATTTTCTTGCGACACCTCTTTTTCATACATGCTCCAGTCACATGTTCCATCTTGCACAATCATAAGCCTATTTTCCTTGGAATTGCTTGGCCCTGCTGATCTTGTGGCTGGTAGGGATGAGTTGGTTAACTAAGGTTGTCTGAAGGATCTTTGAGTTGTTGATGATGGATGAGATTTATGTTGATGAGACTGATGTTGCTGATTTTGCCTCATGTCAGAAGTTGATTGTTGATTGCACTCTCTTGAAAAATGTCTATAGAGATTGCATTTGAAACATCTCACCTTTGACTTGTCAACTCCAATCTTGGTTGATCTACCTGCTGTAGCAAGTTTTTGTTTCTCCTTAGATATTTCTTGGCTTGGTATGCAATCATTGCCATTTGCCATTGAATATCCATTTCTTCTACTTCATCTGGATGAAGTTCTTTCAAATCTTGTTGACAAATGTTAGAAGGTGTTAGAGTGCTGCCCAAATATGTTTGGAAGCTTGAGCTGAAGGATGCAAATGCTGCTTTTTGTTCTTCAGAGTCCAGTATCATAGTGATGGGCTCTGCTTGATTGTTGTTGGAGGAAGTGAAGATCATGATAGGTTGGACTCACTTTAGTATAGATGTTTACTTTTCAATGTAATAGGACTTGTGTTAGTTTTAGTTTGTATTTTGATAGTTATAGCAGTTTTGGCAGTCCAGCGAAACTGTGAGCGAATCTATAGTTTCGCTCACAGTTTGATGTTTTGGTTCACCCGGCGAACTTATGTTCTGCCGGGCGAAACTGTAGTTTCGGCATGACAGTTTCGCTTGTAGCGAAACTGTCAGCGAAACTATGACTGCTATATATAGTTTTGTTATTTCATTTTGCATATAAGTTTGCAAAACCCAAAACGTGGAATTCTGTTGCAAACTATCATTCTCAAGCAGTTGCTTATTGAAATACATTGTGCTTATTGATATTGAGTGAGTTAGTTCATTTGCATTTCAAATATGTCTTGATTCTTCTTATTCTACTCTTAATTGTTTGTTATTGTGCTTATATAAGTGATATTGATCAAACTATTCAATCAATTGTACTGTTTATCGATCATATGGACCAACAATATGGTATCAGAGCCTTAGTGCTCTTGATTTGTTGAATTTTGGTGGTTTTGGTCAATATCTAGGTTCAATCAATTTTCATCGAATTATTAGCTGTTTTTGGGATGGAAATTGATTGAATTATGCTTGTTCTTCATTGAGGAAGATTCTACAATCATCAGATCTCAAATTCATTGAGTTTTAGATGATTTTGGATTGATTTTAAGGTGAAAAAGGGTTTTCAGATCGACGAGCGAAATTACAGTTCTTACAGCGAAACTGCGATCTTCAAACAGCGAAACTATGGTTTATTTTGGATCTGAAGTTGTTTCTTAGAATTTCAGCGAAAGTATCTCTTTGAACGAAAGTTCAGCAGTGTTTTTGATCAAGAATCAAGCGAAAGTACTGCCGAAATTATATCTGAACGAAAGTTCAAGCTTGTTTCCTGCGAAATTAGCAGCGAAACTAAGCAATTGTTGTCTTTGATTCAAGCGAAAGTGCTGCTGAAATTTCAAGAGAAAGTGTCTGAGTTTGCGAAAGTATTTGTTGTAGCGAAACTATTAAGCAGGCTTACTTTCACAGCGAAGTTGTTAGCGAATTTGCCAGCGAACTTACCAGCGAAATTACCAAACTTTCTGCGAAATTATCATGTCAAATTAACTACTCTCACACTTGCGGATCTTGAAAGTGTTGCTCCTAATAGACCTCCAAGACTCATTAATGGAGATAATTTTGAAGATTGGAAGAGATGTCTCAAGGCTTTCTTTTTCTATACAGATCATAATCAATGGGAATCGATTATTTCAGGTCCTCATATACCTACGGTTACAGTTGGTGATGTCGTTTCTCAGAATAAAGATCCATCTTCTTATACTGAAAGAGATCTGAAACTGATTGATCGTGATCAAAAAGCATTTGGTGCTCTAACTCTCTGCTTAGCTCCTGACATCTACAATCGTTTTGCAGAGCATAAAATGCTAAATCTCTTTATGATGCTCTTTGTGAATTCTTTGATGGGAATGCAGATCTGGTGAAAGACAAGAGTATTCAAGCTGAAAAGGAGTTTAACTCGTTTGTAGGATATAAGAATGAAAGTTTGACAGATCTTACAAATCGATTCTTAACTGTATCAAGCACTTTGAAGAAATATGATGAAAGACTCTCCAACAGCGAACAAGTTAACAGACTCCTCGATTCTCTTCCACCACAATGGAGTCTTCAAGTGAGGATGCTCAAACAAGAAAGAGGTTTTACAGATTACAAGCTGATGGATATCATTAATAAATTGAAATCTTTTGAGTTGGATATGAAAGAAGAGAATTTAACCAGACTATGATGCCCACACCTGGTTTTTCTCAAATGCTGCTTTATTGTCATCCGCTGCAAACTCTCATATTCAGAATCCAATTCAAGGAGGAGCAATTCAAGCAATTTCTCAAGTGGTAGTAATCATGTTGGAAAGGAATTGGGAAATTCTAAGGTGAATGCTGAAACTACTATTCCATCAGAAACAATGGCTCTTTTTGGAATGTTTGTTCAGAGCTATGAAGCTCTTGTTGCTGGTGAGTTGAAGGGTAAAGGAATGACTATGGAGGATATGTATCAAGTTGATCCTGATGATTTGGAAGAGACTGACATTCAATGGCAAATGGCAATGTTAACTTTAAGAGCTCGGAGGTTTATGGAAAGAACGGGAAGAAAGAACTTTGGTGGTCAATCATCAACTTCAAAACTAGGATTTGACAAGTCAAAACTGAGATGCTTCAACTGTAAACAATTGGGACATTTTAAACGTGAATGTCCATTACCAATTGTAACAGATCCTAGTACAACTGGAGTGCCAAGATTGACAGAGAAAGTAAAGGAAGAGGGAAATTCGAAAAAGGAGTCAGCATTGATTTCTAATTTTGACTGGAGTGCAGAGGTAGAAGAAACCAGATCTGAAATAAATCATGCTTTAGTTGCTGAGATTGTGAAAAGTGATGAGATGGAAGTTGAGAAAGATGAGTTTGTGCTGTTTAAAGAATTCAAAGGAGAGAATGAATCTTCAGTAAAAGGGAAAGAAGAGGAAGATGATGGAGAGAAGAAAGAGAAAGCTACAGATTCAAAAGCTGTGAAAGGAAAAGAGAAGGATGGTGCGGCCGCTACTGTTGAGGAAAGGAAATCGAGTACTCCGGTATGCATGTGCGATAAAGCTTTAGCAGCCGAAAAGATGGTAATGGGACTTCCTTATGAGGTAATACAGGATATGTGTTCATCTGCATGCAAAATTAGACTTTTTGGGGTTTATAAGGCTAATCGTTTGTTAATTGATAATGAAAAGGATTTAAAACGAATTAATGATGAACTTAAATTGAATGAATCAAAATATTTTGTGAAATTAAATGAGGCTTTAAAAGAAACTGATCATTTAAAAAGAATTGTTTTGGAAAGGAATGTAGAGATTAATACTTTGACTGAACGAGTTGCTCTGGCTGAATTTGAAGCAAGCAAACTTCAGTCAAAGTTAGATAAATGGACTATTTCTGGAATGAAACATGATGATCTTTGTAAATCTCAACGGGGAGCAAGAATTAAAACTGGTTTGGGCTATGAAAATGTACAGGTTTATCCTCCTCCTAGTACATATTGTTATTCTCCTATGCCTGTTCCTCATCCTTCTAATGATTTAATCAAATCAGATACTGATAGTATGTCTGCAGGTTTAGTTGGGAATAACTCTAAGTACATTCGTGAAGACTACGACTATGGACCAACTAGTGGGCTTGGATGCACTAGTTCTAGTACACCTGAAAAATTGCAGTCTGTTTTAGATAATAAGTCTAGTTTAAATTCAGTATTTGTTTCTAGTTCAAATGTAACAGACTTGAATGTCTCATGTTCTCCTGATTGTTCTATTTCATCTTGTAATTCAAATCTTAATAGTGATGATTTTTGTTCTGGTTTTGAATTGAATGAATCTGATGTTTCACTAAAAGAATCTGATGTTTCACATAACACATCTGAGCAACTTAAAACTAATTTTTTTGAAAAGTTCTTCTCTCAACCTATTCCATCTTTTATACCATTAAATATGACATCTTCAGAAAAATGCAGTTCTTCTTCTTCTGAAACTAGTACCAATGGTACAAGTTCTACTGATTTCTCAAAAGAATCAAGCAATGATTTTGTAAAGAATAATTCTGAGTCAAATAAACAAAAACATCATGAGATGTATGAGACATTCAGTGATGTTGATTCTAGTTTGTCTGAATGTGATGAGGAGATTATTATTGATCCTATTTTTACCTCATCACATCATCGATCTAGATTCAAACATCATTGTTTCAGGTGTGGTGAAGAGGATCATCTTATCAAAAAT
The DNA here is from genome assembly GCA_025215565.1 of Flaveria ramosissima. Classification (NCBI taxonomy): domain Eukaryota; kingdom Viridiplantae; phylum Streptophyta; class Magnoliopsida; order Asterales; family Asteraceae; genus Flaveria; species Flaveria ramosissima. Next base: position 46,928,115 of record CM046035.1, on the reverse strand, counting down.
TGCCCTTTGATTGAAAGATCCTCTAATAGAAATTGTTTTGGGAATAAATTGACAAAATTGGTTAATAATTTCTTTCATAAAAATCAGCTTCTTTGAAAACAAAGGTTGTTCAATCTTGGGTCCCTATTACTCCTGGCTAAATGATTTGTTTATTCATTTCAGGGATCTTCTTCAAAGAGTGTAAACAGTCTGTGGCATGTTGATAGCGGCTGTTCCAAACACATGACTGGATTAAAAGATTTGTTGACTAATTATCGAATTATCAATGGAGGATATGTGGCATTTGCTGGAGACAAGAAGGGTGGAAGAATGATTGGACAAGGAGAAGTTACAAATGGCACTCTTACTCTTGAAAAAGTCAATCATGTTCCTGAATTGGCATTTAATCTTCTGAGCGTCTCTCAAATTTGCGATAAAGATATTCCAGTTCTATTTAAATCTGACGAGTGTTTATTTTTGAAATCAGAGATAGCTGTTCCAGAAGATTTAATTCTCATGCGTGCTCCAAGGAAACACGATACATATCTTCTTGATATGAATTCTAATGAGTCAAAAGCCACTGCAACTTGCCTTCTTTCAAAAGCATCAACATCTGAGTCACTCTTGTGGCATCGTCGATTGGGCCATGTCAATTTTAAGATAATTAATAAATTAGTAAAGAACAATCTTGTTAGAGGACTTCCTTTAAAAGATTTCTCTGTGTCTGAAAAATGCATGGCATGTGCCAAGGGAAACAACATAAGAAATCTCATAAGCCTAAACTTTTAAATAGCATATCAAGTCCTCTAGAGTTGTTACATACTGATTTATTTGGGCCAATTAGTGTTAAATCTATTGCTAAAAAGTCTTTCTGTCTTGTTGTTACAGATGATTTTTCACGTTATTCATGGGTGAGATTTCTTGCTCACAAAAGTGAAGTTGCTGAGGAACTGCAGAAATTAATCATTTCAATTGAATCAGTCAGTAAGAAAAGAGTTATGGGATTAAGAAGTGACAATGGTACTGAATTTAAAAATCAGATTCTTGATTCATTTTGTGCTCAAAAAGGGATCGTGAGACAATTTAGTGCTGCAAGAACACCCCAGCAGAACGGAGTTGCAGAAAGAAAGAATCGTACTCTTGTGGAAGCTGCTCGTACAATGTTGATAGAATCATCCCTACCTGTAATTTTCTGGGCTGAAGCTGTTAATTGTGCTTCTTATGTTTTAAACAGAGTGCTAATTGTAAAAGACAAAGTGAAGACTCCTTATGAACTTTTTCATAAGAGGAAGCCACTAATTGATTTCTTTCGCCCATTTGGATGTTCTTGTACGCTTCTGAATACTCAAGCTCAAAAGACTAAGTTTGGGGCTGTTTCTGATGAATGTTACTTTGTTGGATATTCTTCTTCACAAAAGGCATATCGAGTTTATAACAAAAGAACACGTATTGTTCAAGAGTCCTTTTATGTTGATTGGCAAGAATCAAATCCTACTGAAGTTAAATCTGAACCTGCATGGTTCTTTGATTCTGATACTGTGTTCAATTCATTCAATTTGCCAGTTTTCGATGATGATATGTCAAGTCCCTGTACTCAAACGAATATTATTCCATCATCTTCATCGTCTGTTTCATCAATTCCACAAGTAACTGATGCTGTTTCAATTGATGTCAGCTCATCGTCTCCGATGCCTGATCAAGCACCATTATCTGATTCTTTATCACCTACATCTCTTAACTCACCTGATTCATCACCTGACATTGTTCCTTCACCTTCATCTACTCTTTCTCCGGCGGCTGATACTTCTTCAACTATCTTTCCTTCTTCTGGAGATTATAAAACTTTGAAAGATCATCCACTTGATAATGTAATTGGATCTGTTTCTGATGGTGTTCGTACTCGAAGTCAATCTGGTCTGATTAATGTTTGTCTTTTCTCATGCTTCATCTCTCAAATTGTTCCTAAGAATGTTCATGCTGCTTTACAAGATCCGTGTTGGGTGGAGTCTATGCAATTGGAACTTCAACAGTTCAGGAAACTTAAGGTTTGGACTTTAGTTGATTTACCTCCCAACAAGTATCCAATTGGTACAAAATGGGTATTCAAGAACAAACCAGATGATCGGGGCGTGGTGGTGCGAAACAAATCTAGACTTGTCGTGCAAGGCTTTGCTCAAGAAGAAGGTATTGATTATACAGAAGTCTTTGCTCCAGTTGCTCGTCTTGAAGCAATCCGTATATTTCTTGCTCATGCTGCTCATAAACAATTCAAAGTGTACCAGATGGATGTGAAATGTGCTTTTCTTTATGGCGACATTGATGAAGAAATATATGTGTGTCAACCACCAGGCTTTGAAGATCCTGATTTTCCTGATAAAGTGTATAAACTTGATAAATCCTTGTATGGACTTCATCAAGCACCCAGAATCTGGTATGAGACTCTTACACAATATCTTTTAAGCAATGGTTATTCTCGTGGTACCATTGATATGACCTTATTTAAGAAGGAGGTGGATGGTGAAATGATCTTTGTTCAAGTATATGTCGATGATATTATTTTTGGATCTACAAACTCTAAGTTGTGTAGAGAATTTGAAGAAGTGATGAGCCAACGGTTTGAAATGAGCATGATGGGGGAAATGTGTTTCTTTCTTGGTTTGCAAGTTGAACAACAGAAAGACGGAATTCTTATTCATCAAGAGAAGTACATTAAAGATATTCTGAAGAAATTTAAAATGGATGATGCGTCTACTGAATTGACCCCCTTTACTGCTCAGACGTGTCTCACTCCAGACGAGAATGGAAAACCAGTTGATCCTCATCTTTTTCGTTCTATGATTGGCTCTCTCATGTATCTTACTGCAAGTCGTCCTGATATCACTTTTGCTGTTGGTTACTGTGCTAGATATCAGTCGGCTCCAAAGGAATCTCATGAGAAAGCTGTCAAACGAATTTTTCGTTATCTCAAAGGATCATCTCGTCTCGGACTGTGGTATCCATATGGTGGAAATTTTGATTTACATGCTTATTCTGACAGTGATTCCAATGGTTGCAGGTTAAACAGAAAATCCGTGTCTGGAGGATGTCAATATTTGGGTAATTGTCTGGTATCTTGGCAGAGCAAGAAACAAACAACAGTTTCTCTTTCTACAGGGGAAGCTGAATATATTGCTGCATCTAGCTGCTGCTCTCAAATTCTTTGGATACAACACCAAATGATTGATTATGGAATCAATTTCCTTCATACACCTTTATTCTGTGATAACGAGGCTGCCATTGGAATCGCTAAAAATCCTATTCATCATTCTCGCACAAAGCATATTGAAACTCGAATTCATGCGATTCGTGATGCTCAAGAGAAGGGTTTCATTAATATTATTCCCATTGACACTAAAAATCAAAAGGCTGATCTTTTCACAAAAACGTTTGACAAACCTCGTTTTTATGAATTGATTTCTATGCTTGGGTTAATAACTTTTTAAATTTTTATTTTCTATTTCTTTGATAATAATTTAAAAAAAAAACATATAATAAAAACAAAAATAAATTTTTTTTAGTTCCCATTTTTCTATAATTATTGACATATGAAAATAAAAATTTGGGGGAGTAATATCAGTATTTTGAGATCGGATCTAACATGATGAGAAATGATTGTATATTCTCTAAATATTTCTTATTTACATGACCAGTAATTCTATGAGAAATGATAGTAACTGTCTCTAGATTCTGTTTCATAATAAAAAAAATAAGGAAATGGATCAAATTCTTTGACGATATGCTTGATAGACTCAGCCTGATGAATGAAGTAGACAGCAGCTTTATGGTTAAATTAAACTTTAAGCTTAAGAATGCCTGGATTTACTCATTCATTTCGGATTGCACAAAAACTGAGTCCTGACAAAAATGGATTGAGAATGAATCTTTCGTTCATTGTGCTTTGTTAGTCATCATTCTCTGCTTTTTATTTTTGTGTTAAGATGTCTTGTGTCTGTGCTTACCTCCTTTGCTGTACGGAAGTACTGACCTGGAGTGATGATCTCCTCTGCTGTACGGTAGTACTGACCTGGAGCTCTCATCAGCACATGATCAAATGGTTATCTCCTCTGTTATACGTGAGTATAGATCTGGAGCTCTCACCATTTTGATATAATTATGTCAAATCATCTTATCGATGAATTTCTCTCAGAATGAAATATTTTGTATATAATCATTTATATACATTGTCAAGAGTTTGTTTCATGAAGATTGATTCATAATTCAATAAATCCTGAGGTTGGGTGAGGGTTTTTACCAAATGATTGTGGGGTCTTAGCATTCTAAAGCATCTAATCGAACCTTAAACAAATCATAAGCTGTTGATTGAAAAAGGATAAGGCATGAGTTTAAAGTGGATAATTATATCAGCAATCGTTATTGATTTGTTCTAATTTCTGTGATTTCTGTGCAGATTGTGATCAGATCTTGTTTTCAGTATGATCTCATGACTGGTAGATGATTTTTAATCATCATTATGTTCTAAAATATTTAGAGAATGTGATCTCTGATTATTTTAGATCTCATTATGTGATGTGCTTCCCTTGAATATTATTGATAATAAAAAAAAAAAAAATAATAATAATAAAAAAATAATAATAATAAAAAATATAAAAAAAATAATAATAATAAAAATAATAAAAAAAAAATAAATAAAAATAAATGAAAATAATAATAAATAAAATTTTGGTGCGAAATTGTTCTTTCGCTGACTGTTTCGCTAAGCGAAACTGCAATTTCGCTAGGTTAGCTTAAAAGTTGTTAACAAGTTATCTTCTAGCGAAATTACAGTTTCACTGAGCGAAACTGTAAATTCGCCTGACGAATTTATAGTTTCGCTGCCAGCGAAACTATTGACTATATAAGTCAATTTTGCGAAATTTTCTTCATAACTTCGCAAAACTGATTTATAGTCGACTGTTAGGGTTTTAGACGGTTTTCACGGCGATTTTGATTTGACATTGGTTTTTAAACCGATTCTGTGTGATATTCTCTTCAAATGTGAGTTTCGAACATGAATTGAGCATTTAATCTGGATTCTAACTCAGTTCTGTGAAGCGATTTGGATTTGTCGCTTCGGTGGTTTCGCTGTTCGTTCAGCGAAACTACCGAAGTTTCAGCGAAATTGAACGAAAGTTCACTGTTTTATAGCGAAACTGTAAAGTTATGCTGTCCGAGCGAACTTAACAGTTTCGGCACATATTATCTAATTTCGCAAAGACTAATCCTTATTTCACAGTTTCGTCTATAATTTCTCAAGTCAGCGAAACTAATTTGTAACAGCGAATCTAAATTAATTTCTGGTGAAACTAATTGCGAAACTACTTTGTATCATGCTAATCTTGTCAAAAATACTTTTTGTTCTGCGAAATTAACAAGTTTCTACGAGCGAAACTATAGTTTCGCTTGGCTTAATTGTTTGATTGTCTTGACGAAATTGTCTTTAATTCAGCGAATCAAACATGTATTAGTCAGCGAAACTGTTGTTTCGCTTGCCGAAATTAATAATTTTTTTTTTTTTTCAGTATTTCTTATTCAAATTTATTTGTTGATCCTTTCAGATTATCATGGCGAATCTAAAGTTTGACGAGAGGAATAATATTACTGCGATATTAGATGATACTTTGCCTAAAGCGGCCGGATTTCGAGATTGTATTCGATGGCTCCAACGATCACCCATTGCATATGCTGTTTCTCATTCTCCCACTATATATGATCTTCACATTAGAGATTTTTGGAGATCGGCGGAATACAACACAGGAGGAGATGTTCAGAGGATCACTGCTAGGGTATTGGCTCATGATATATCTATTACTGCTGAAGATGTGTCGAGGATTCTTAGACTGGACGATGATACTGGTGATGAGGTTGATATGACCGAATCTGAAGTATTCCAATCTTTCCGGCAAATGGGATACGAGGGACCAGTGTTTGGATCGAGGAAAGAGATTAAAAAGTCATTTCTATCTAAAGAATGGAGATATATAGCTCACGTGTTTATTATGTGCTTAGATCACCGTAAGGGTGGATCAGATGGACTCAATCTTGACTGGGCCAAAGCAATGGTGATATGTTGCAAAGGAGAGAAGGCAAATATTGCTAGATTGATCTTCGCCTGTATGGCAGAAAACGTGATGGCAGTGAAAAAGGATAAATGGCTGTTATATCCACGTTTTATTCAGATGATGATTGATGATTTGATTCCTGATGTTCCTAAACACGGTGAAGTTAAGAGATTGGTTCAGATGAACCCTCGGATATTTGCAGACTGCTGTGCTATACGTCATGATTTCAGCGGGAAAATAACCCATCTCTGGGAGAACATGTATCCACCAGAGAGATGGAATTATATCAGACGAGTGGATGAGTCTGAAAATAAAAGAGCTGAGGAAACACGGGTGAAACAAGCTGATGCAGCTAAGAAACGAAAGAGATATGCAAAGGAGAAAGACTATGATTTTGAAGAAGACATTGATACACAAGCTGAAGAGATAAGGGTGGAGAAGGAACGAAGGACTAAAAAGAGAACTGATTTTGCAGAACCTGAACGAAGATCAAAACATAGACATGAGGGTTTCACTGCTGGGAAAGAAGCAAGGGCTGGTTTAGATGAGGATATGATTCGTGGTCTAAATACTTCATTGGCTAATGAGTTAAGTATGATAAAGACCAAACTGGTGAATCAAGAGATTCGAGAACAACAGAAAGATGAGATCATGGATGGAATGAAGAAGATGTTGATTGATCAGAACAGCTTGATTAAGAAGTTATTTGAAGAGATCTCACAGATGAAGGCTGCTGCTGGCCTACCCAGTCAACTAACTCAGTCTGAGTTAGATGATATGACTGATTTAGCTAAGTACCCATTCTTGAATGTTGGTACCTCATCAAAGGTAGGAGAGGGCACCTCTGGAGCAGCTGACACTGAAACAAGAGAACAAGAGGTTCAAAGAGAAGAGGATGTAGAGGCTGGTAGAAATGATGAAGATGAGATTGTAGAGGCTGAGTTTGTAAATCTACAGTTTGACTTTGATAAAGATATTGTGGGGGAAGAAGTGATTGTCAAAGCTACTCATGAGGAGACATCTGATAAAGGTAAAAGTTTGATTGATGAAGAAGAAGAGGAGGATGAGCAGTTGATTGATTATGATTCTGAACCGGAATTCTATGAGGTAGATGAAAGACCTCTTGTGTATGTGGCTAAGAAGGGAGAGGATGAAAATGATGTGTTTGAAATGGATAAAAGTGATTGGTTGATAAAAGAGAAGGAGGCGGAAGAACTCACCCCTCTGTTTCAAAATTTAGAGGGTTTGAACAGAAAGGAAGCTGACAAGAAAATAATCAGCTGGTGTTATAATCCTTTCTTGAAGATGTTTTTGATCAAAAGACGAGGAGGCAATATCAGTTACATGCTCAAGAGGAAGGCGTTTAAGACCTTGCCTAAGTGGGATCTGAGACGATTAGCTACATTGCCTTTGATTAATGCTAATTTAAGTGAAAGGGCAGAGTTTCTGGAGAAGGAGATTAAAAATGGTCTAAATGATAATTTTGAATCATTTGGTTTTATGAAGGCTGAACGTAAGAGATCCAAGAAAGACAAAGACTGGGAGACAGGGAAAGGAAGAATTGTGCTTAGAGTTAAACCACCTAAGACTGTGAACAGGGTAAGACTGGCTGATCCTCTTCCTCCTCGTTTACAGGACTTTGAGAAGTGGTTCTATGATAATAACACCGGGGAGGCTGTAATTAGAGTTAAACAAGGAAGAGAATTTAGGGTGTTTGACCCAATGGAGTTATTCAGCTTTTGTGATGAAGATTTGTTGATTCTATGTGAAAATCATATAAAGGCGGGGGCAGGTGAGGAGACAAGGAAGGAGGCAAGCTTGTTCATGAATGTGGCGAATAAAATAAGGGGAGTTCGGGCAGAGGTGAAAAGTCTGGCTGAAAAGGTGAGAGCACAAGATGATCTGGCTATGGATATTCAAGACTTAACTAGGAAGTTTGCTGAAGCTAGTGGTCATTCTCATGAAGCTGATGAGGCAGGAACTAATCTTGGAGAATCAGTGGCTGAAGCTTCTCAAGACATTGCTGCAGGAGGAGCTGAAGACAGATCTACAGCAGCTGAGGAAACGGGAGCTGACGAGCCGAACGAGGAGTAGTGAAGACAGTGAGGTCCAACCTAGGGGGAGTATTGAAGATCATGATAGGTTGGACTCACTTTAGTATAGATGTTTACTTTTCAATGTAATAGGACTTGTGTTAGTTTTAGTTTGTATTTTGATAGTTATAGCAGTTTTGGCAGTCCAGCGAAACTGTGAGCGAATCTATAGTTTCGCTCACAGTTTGCTGTTTTGGTTCACCCGGCGAACTTATGTTCTGCCGGGCGAAACTGTAGTTTCGGCATGACAGTTTCGCTTGTAGCGAAACTGTCAGCGAAACTATGACTGCTATATATAGTTTTGTTATTTCATTTTGCATAATAAGTTTGCAAAACCCAAAACGTGGAATTCTGTTGCAAACTATCATTCTCAAGCAGTTGCTTATTGAAATACATTGTGCTTATTGATATTGAGTGAGTTAGTTCATTTGCATTTCAAATATGTCTTGATTCTTCTTATTCTACTCTTAATTGTTTGTTATTGTGCTTATATAAGTGATATTGATCAAACTATTCAATCAATTGTACTGTTTATCGATCATATGGACCAACAGGAAGTCTTTGCTGATGATGCAGATGTATCTTTTCTTTCATCAGATTTCCCTTTCTCCTTTGCTGATTTACTTTGAGAGGATGTTTTTGAAGGCTTTGAGGCATAAAAACAAACTTCTTCCTCATCTTCACTCAAAGTACAGGAACTGTCATTATCATGGTTAGAAATAAAAGCACTTCCAGTACTTTTAGTTTCTTTAAATTGATAAGGATTAACATGTGATCTCACACTCTTGTTTCTTGACTTTTAATCCATTTCAAGAGCTTCCACTTTAGCCACCAATGTATCTAAACCAATGGTTTTTGAGATCAAGGGTATTTTTGAACATGAACATAGTCTGTTTCCAACTTTCAGGCAAAGTATGGAGCATCTTTTTGTTTAACTCCTCATTGGTATACTTTATTCCAAGATGTTCATCTCAGTCACCAACTGCATAAACCTGTGGAGTTGTTAAGGAGCTGATTCACCCTTGTAACACCCCAAAAAGTCAAAACGAGTCATCAACGATAACGGGGTTAATTATTTGGTATTTAATAAAGGAGGAAAATGAGTTATGGGCTAAATTAGGCTTATGGGCAAGAGCCTAAGTGATTAAGTGCCCATAATCAGCCCTTTAACCCACCTAATCAGCCACCATCTTCCTCATTTGAACCCTAGCCACCCAAAATTCGTATAGAGAGAGAAAGTGAAGAAAACTCAAGATTTGGAGCTTCAAAGGTTAAGGGATGAAGATATGAATGATTGAGCATCAAACCATAAGAAAGGAGCAACAAATCCAGGTAAGAATCGGCCTCTAAACCCTTCTGTAGATCAAACCCGGATTCTAGGGTTTTGGGTTTTGAAAAGTTGCAAAGAGTCACATAAAGGTCACATTTTTACGTATGAAAACATGTATAAAGCTTAGATATAGCCTATGGTTGATAAACTAAGAGTCTGGACGTAAAAAGTTGCGATTTTGGGTTAAAAACGGGCTGGTTCGTAATTTTTATGCGATCTGCGAAACTGTCTATGCATCCAGCGAAATTGCATATTCAAGCTGCGAAACTATGGGTTTTCTGCGAAACTATAGTTTTGCATGTAATTTCGCAACCATGAAATTCCAAAGAAAGTTGGGCGAAACTGCCACGCGAAACTGGCAGTGAAACTGTCAGCAAAACTGGAAGCAAAACTGTCAGCGAAACTGCTTTTCTGGCAGCGAAATTAGCAGTGAATTTAGGCAGAAATTAACCCCTTTAAGTGTTAACTTATCTGCAGGCTGTGTAGTGTGATCCTAGCCTAGAAAGCTTAGTTAAGAAGTTACTCATGGTATCCAGGTGAGTTCTAGATCCCCTTATTTAAAAGTTTTTCCATGTTTTGGGGTTATTATGCATACCAAATATACGTTTTTAAATAACCGAGATTTTACAAGGTTTAAACAGGAAGATCGAATTTCCTATAAGGAAATGGTTTTAACAGCCAGGGGTGTTGCCCCTTGGACCACTAGAGGCTGCTGCCCCTAGGACCCCGTTGTAGGGGCTGCTGCCCTCGAACCCCCGCTGTCCCGCGGTGGGTCGGTGATGTTTTTATGATGACATATACTTGATATGTTGTGTTATTTATCTGTAATGTATTATATATTAAAGTGGCAGATGATATTAATGAAAAGTGAAACTTAATGAATGTTACCCCCGAGCCTATTTGATGATGAAAAGTCATGCAAGCACTATGATCGACTTCACTTATGTGAGTCTGATGTATGGTGATTGATCCGTATTCATGAGCGGGCTATGTGCCTTTGCAGTGTGGATCAACTGTCGGGGGTTAGCTACCATGATGATGTGTACCGACATGGATTGACATTCGTTGTCGATCAACATGGAGCTCTTGCTTTGTGCAATCTCGTTTATGATGAAAATGAAAGATAATGAAAGAATGAAAGATAATGAACATGCTTATTATGATGCAAGAAATGTTATGTATTATGATGTATGCATGGTCATTATATGAAGGATAAAGTTTATATTTTCTTATTTATCTAAAACTAGAACTCACTCAGCAAAGCTGACTTTTATGCATAATAGTTGGCAGGTAAATGCTGATGTTGGGGATGGTACCAGGGAGCTACTTGGAGAGCTATGAATGGCATTCCTATTTATGAAATCTTTATTGTAACTTAAGACAATGCATTATGTTTTTATTCTATTTAAAGACAAATGTATGAGTACAATATGATTTACAAGTTTCAAATGAATGTCTATTTAATTCTGCTGCAATGTTTTGGTTATAATAAAATTGATTTTATGCTATGATTTGCCAACTGTGAGGTTTCCCAGGATCGGAGCCTTACAACCCTCAATATGATAGAATGTTTCATATTGGGAACAAAGAGTATTCTTACTTATGCTTCTGATTTCATCACTCCTTTTGTAGAGAGTATGCAAAATCTTCCATAAGGAATTTGCTGTTTTGTAGTTCTCACACCTGATTAGTATATCTTCAGGTAAAGGCATACTAAATAAACTGTATGCTCTAATATCAACTTTAACCTTTTTAACATCCACAGGTGATAGATCTTTTGTATTTATGGGTTGATTATTATCTTTATAATCCGGTCCAAGAGCTGGTGGAATATAAGGACCTTCAGTTATTGATACCCACAAATCAGAATCAGTGTAGTTCACATGATTCCTGTATTTGATTTTCCAGGATTTAAAATCCACTTTAGTTTCCAACTTTGGGTGTTGGAATGATGATCCACCAAAAGAATTACTCATTTTGGTTAATGTATTAATTTTCAACTAAAACAGACTTCCTTTCGCAATGAGCTAATTAATGACAAACTCTTAATTATCGAGTAATTAAGTTGTTGCAGTCACAAATAAATCGAGAATGTTTGTTGATATATTTTTCTTCAATTGAACTGAAAAATTGTTGATTATCAATCAATAACACAGATCTACGTATCAGTTAATGAGAATGTAGATTAATGCTAACCGAGCAATGTAACAGTACTCGCTGAACGATAAATCACGATTTGATTGTTTCAAATTGATTTACACCAAAACGCTGAGTATAATGCCTTTGTTAGCAATCGATAAGCCTAACTCAACTTATATGTTGATCAGTTCATTCTATAACACCCTTGAATCTGAGTTATAAACTCTCAAGATGTTATGAACACTTAAAAGCAATTTTACTCAAAACCAATAGATCTGGTAAGAAAACTGATAGATCTAATGATATAAATGATTAATCAAACAAATCGAACACTAATACACCAATCAATCAAAATCAATGAGCACCAAGCTCTGATACCACCTGTGAATCCAAGGATCGCAATCAGGAATTATCAGGTTAGATTGAGTTCGAATAATGATCGCGGAATTATCACTATTCGTTGTTTGATTGATTGAATACGAAATAACAGTTGCAGTAATAAGTAATAATGAAGAACAGAAAAATTAAGTGCAATGAATGAACAAATATGAATTGATTCAAAAGTATTTCATTAAACATAGATTAACGATTGCTATATTTCTATTGATGATTTTGGTGTAAATGATGTTGCGGCTGCTAGGGTTTGTTCGTGATTGATTGACGTATTGTTAGGTATTCAGCCGTCTATCAAAGTGTAAGCCTATACGTTGTATTTATAGGCTTAGGAATTTAGTGTTAGGGTAACAGTGAATTTCTTAGAAACAGTAACTTTCTTATCGTGGTAAGAAAGTTACTCAAAGAATATTGACATCACTCAGAGTTTGACTTGTTGACTAGATGTATTTGTTGAAGTACATGCAACTGTTGGTCTTCCGTAGATCATTAGTCTTCCGTAGGAGTTATGCCTTTCGTAGGAGTCTGCACTTGGTAGACTTCATCCGCAACAAGTTGTTCTTCCACACAAGATCCCCGGATGCACTTTACTTTTGTTTCAGAAGATTATCTACAGAAGAACAAAAATGTTCATCTGTAGATGTTTCTTACATTTAGTCAATTTTGTGAAATTGACTAAGTATACTGTTAAACCTGCAATCACACATATAAATCAACACATTTTTGGATTAACCTATACATATAAGGAATACATTAAGATAATGATTTACAAAAGTTTATTACAAAAGATTGATTAAAGTTCAAAGCCTATACAATGTATCTAGACCTATCAAGACTAGACTCAACACATTTTTTTATGGTGTGTAAAGAGCACATTACATCCATAGAATCCTGGCTTTGTCATAGTACTTTTCAAACATGTCACTCAAGAGCTCTCATTCACGGTCACTATTAAGTGTATGATTTTTAAAGAGCTTTCAATTCCAACTTGCTATTTGAATTTATAGAAGTAATTATAGCATCACTTTTATGTTTAAGTGTATAAACCCACATAAACCCTGAGAAATCATTGTCTCGCCCCTGGGTTTTGGTCACCCTGAGCCATGTGAACCGATCGAAATCATTTCATTATTTTATTCAGAAATCAATTTTCAAGATGTTTTTGGCAGCGAAATTTCATTTTTATAACAAAGGAACTATGTTAAATCTCAAACTTAATCATTTATTGATTAATAAAATTGTTTTAAAAAATCTTGTCTTTGTTTATAAGCCACAACATTTCTTAAAACTAGAGATGCGTCCATCTCTTCTTCCAGCTTGTTTAGATATGGATGTTAGATGCACCCACAGATTTTATATAGTGACATGATCTAAGTCACATTCAATTATTATTTACCTGTAAATAGTTTAAAATTCAATATCATTGATCTGCCCGTGAATATCATTTATCAAACCTAAATGTAAGGTTAATAGAAAGGCTGATGCAACCAAATCAACCAAAGTGGTTCTTGCATGCATGCACTATGTACAAGGTAGAAGTTGCTTTGGAACTTTTACACTCTGCACAGAAAATATTCCAAGTGTAAAATTTTCCGAAGCCAAAGACCAGATCTTCCAAAGCCAAAGATGAAGTCTTCCAAACCTTCAAAGACAAAGTCTTCCGAAGCCAATGAAGTGAAGACTGATTTCTTCTGAAGACGAAAGAGAATATTCTTTTCTTTGATGTACTTTTTCATAAAGCTGCCCACTTTCTGTTGCAACTCTGAAGACTCACCAACTTGCATAAGTTGGTGAAAAGGTCTATGCTTTTGCAACTGTACATTGAGGTTAGAGTCTGTAACTTTGTACTTTATGTACTTTTATCCTTTTTGTAATATATTAGGATGTGAGCTATGGAATGTCATTGTCACTAGTCAAAAGGCAATCTGCCTTTTGACTTTACATTGAGCTTGTTGTCTAGATTAGTGTTTCCAGCTGGCCTTCAAAGTATGGCGGCTGTAGGATGTAGTATTAAGTATCTCAGGTCCTTGTATTTATTTTTATTCTTTGTAACACTTGTGAAAGAACTTAAGAGAAATAAACTTCATTCTTGAAAATCATATTTATCTGTTGTTCTTAGTTCTGTCTCCTTGTTTGCCTATGTTCTTAGTATCATAAATATAGTCTGGTTCCTTATTTGATCTGTTAAGTGTTCTAACACTCTACTCATTATGAGACTGATTGTATTTACCTCCCTTAACAAGACCTACAATTGGTATATGGGCATTCCAGGCTCTTGATTGTATGATCTCACGATCTTATATCCCTCAGTTTCACAAAACACTTAACATCTCAAATGGTAGCTCTCACAAAGGCTGATATGGAAACTGGTACCATGACAAAGCCCCAACTGATAACTCCTGAATATTTTGATATTTGGTGTCAAAGAATGGAAGGCTTCATCAAGTCTCAAGACTCTAGGATGTAAGAGTCTGTTGTCTCTGGACCTCACATACGAAGCACCTTTTCAGCTACTGCTGGAGATGGTATGATGCCAAAGGAAGTAGCTGACTATTCTGAAGAAGACAAGAAGTAGATAGATATAGCTCATAAAGCCATGACTTCCATCCAAACTGCTCTTTCAAATTCCATATATAGAGGCTTCAAAAAGTACAAGACTACTAAGCAACTATGGGACGCACTGAAGCTCATGTATGAGGGGTCAACTGAAGCAAAAGAGAACAAGAAGGACCTCTTAAAGAAGCAGTTTGAGAACTTCACCTACAAGACAGGTATGTTGAGATTGTGGATACTCTAATGGATGTAAGAGTAACTTTTGAGAATAGGGATATTGTGAGTAAGTTCATGTCATCTTTTCCTAGACAATTGGACACATTATTGTGTTGTTATCAAGAGAACTAAGAAGCTTAAGACTCTTACTCTTACTGAGTTGTATGATATCCTCAATGGCTACCAGATGGAGATGAACATGCAAAATCCATCTGGTAACTCCAACAATCAACAGAATTCAGCCCTTCATGTAGTTGAAAGGGAATACAGAGAACCACAACATCATCTCATCTGCTACCCTGACAACTCACAAAAGGGTCCTTTCATCACCTTCTCGGAGACACCAAGGGAGAGCTAGACCCAAGGAAGCCCATTCCAAGATACAAGCACTTCACAAGCCTTTGTGTCTGCTGATGAAAGTACATGTAACTTTCTCTTCACCTTTGAAGACCTGGACTGTATTCATCCAGATTATTTGGAGTACATGGAAATAGTCCAGCAGATGGCTCTTCTCACTTATAGAGCTAAGAAGTTCTACAAGAGGACAAGGAGGAAGTTTCCTAGCAATGCAACAAGTGGAAAGTTTAGGCTGGACAAAAGCAAAGTGAAATATTACAACTGTAACCAAATGGGACACTTTGCTAGGGAGTGCAAGGCACTAAGAACAAATGGTGGCCAAGCATAAACCAGACCAAACTACACTGATGGAGCCACCCAGAATGAGAAGCCAAAGCAGCAAGCTGCAGTTGCTATTACAGAAGGAAGCTTTGACTGGAGCTTTCAGTTTGAGGATGCTGAAGATCATGTTAGGTTGGACTCACTTTAGTATAGATGTTTACTTTACATTGTAATAGGACTCTTGTTAGTTTCATTTTGCATTTTGTTAGTAATTAGCAGTTTTGGCAGTCCAGCGAAACTGTGAGCGAATCTATACATTCGCTCATAGTTTGCTGTTTTGGTTTACCCGGCGAACTTGTGTTCTGCTGGGCGAAACTATAGTTTCGGCATGACAGTTTCGCTGGTAGCGAAACTGTCAGCGAAACTATGACTGCTATATATACTATTGTCATTTCACTTTGTATGGTAAGCTTGCAAAACCCTAATTGTGGAATTCTGTTGCAAGCTACCATTTCTAAGCAGTTACTTCATTGAAATACAATTGTGCTTGTTGTTATTGAGTGAGATTGTTCATTTGAGTACCAATTATGTCTTGATTCATCTTATTCACTTCTCAATTGTTGTTATTTGGATTGTGTGTTTGATATTGATCAAATTATCCTATCAATTGTACTGTTCATCGATCATATGGACCAACAATATGGTATCAGAGCCTTAGTGCTCTTGATTTGTTGAGTTTTTGTGGTTTTGGTCAATATCTAGTTTCAATCAATTTTCATTGGATTATCAGCTGTTTTTGGCATGGGAATTGATTGAATTATGCTTGTTCTTGATTGAGGAAGATTCTACAATCATCAGATCTCAAATTCATTGAGTTGAATGATTTCAGATTGATTTTGAGGTGAAAAAGGGTTTTGAGATCGACCAGCGAAACTACTGTTCTTATAGCGAAACTGTCATCTTCATTCAGCGAAATTATGAGTTATTTTGGATCTAAAGTTGTTTTCTAGAGTTACAGCGAAAGTACTCTCTTGAACGAAAGTTCAATAGTGTTTTTGACCAATCATCAAGCGAAATTGCTGCCGAATCTATTTCTGAACGAAAGTTCAAGCTTGTTTCTTGCGAAGTTAGCAGCGAAACTAAGCAATTGTTGTCTCTGTTCAAGCGAAAGTGCTGCTGAAATTGCAAGCGAAAGTGTCTGTTTTTGCGAAAGTGTCAGCGATAGTATTGTTTCAGCGAAATTGTTAACCAAGTCACCTCTTTCAGCGAATTTGTCAGCGAAATTATCAATTTTTCTGCCGAAACTATCATGTCGAAATTAACTACTCTTACACTTGCGGATCTTGAAAGTGTTGCTCCTAATAGACCTCCAAGACTCATTAATGGAGATAATTTTGAAGATTGGAAGAGATGTCTCAAAGCTTTCTTTTTCTACACAGATCATAATCAATGGGAATCGATTATTTCAGGTCCTCATATACCTACGGTTACGGTTGGTGATGTCGTTTCTCAGAACAAAGACCCATCTTTTTATACTGAAAGAGATCTGAAACTGATTGATCGTGATCAAAAAGCTTTTGGTGCTCTAACTCTCTGCTTGGCTCCAGACATCTATAATCGTTTTGCAGAGCATAAAAATGCTAAATCTCTTTATGATGCTTTCTGTGAATTCTATGATGGGAATGCAGATCTGGTGAAAGACAAGAGTATTCAAGCTGAAAAGGAGTTCAATTCGTTTGTAGGATACAAGAATGAAAGTTTGACAGATCTTACCAATCGTTTCTTAATCGTCTCAAGCACTCTGAAGAAGTATGATGAAAGACTCTCCAATAGTGAACAAGTTAATAGGCTTCTCGATTCTCTTCCACCACAGTGGAGTCTTCAAGTGAGGATGCTCAAACAAGAAAGAGGTTTTACAGATTATAAGCTGATGGATATCATTAACAAGTTGAAATCTTTTGAGTTGGATATGAAAAGAAGAGAATTTAACCAGACTATGATGCCCACATCTGGTTTTTCTCAAGATGCTGCTTTGTTGTCATCTGCTGCAAACTCTCACATTCAAAATCCAATTCAAGGAGGGAGCAATACAAGTAATTTCTCGAGTGGTAGTAGTCATGTTGGAAAAGAATTGGGAAATTCTAAGGTGAATGCTGAAACTTCAATTCCATCTGAAACAATGGCTCTTTTTGGAATGTTTGTTCAGAGCTATGAAGCTCTTGTTGCTGGAGAATTGAAAGGTA
The DNA here is from genome assembly GCA_025215565.1 of Flaveria ramosissima. Lineage (NCBI taxonomy): Eukaryota > Viridiplantae > Streptophyta > Magnoliopsida > Asterales > Asteraceae > Flaveria > Flaveria ramosissima. Next base: position 46,910,453 of record CM046035.1, on the reverse strand, counting down.
AAGGAATGACTATGGAGGATATGTATCAGGTTGATCCTGATGATCTAGAAGAGACTGACATTCAATGGCAAATGGCGATGTTAACTTTAAGAGCCCGAAGATTCATGGAAAGAACAAGAAGAAAGAACTTTGGTGGTCAATCATCAACCTTAAAACTAGGATTTGATAAGTCAAAATTGAGGTGCTTTAATTGTAAACAATTGGGACATTTTAAACGTGAATGTCCATTACCAATTGTCACAGATCCTAGTAACACTGAAGTACCAAGATTGACAGCAGAGAAAGAAAAGGAAGAAGGAAATTCAAAAAAGGAGTCAGCCTTGATCTCAAACTTTGACTGGAGTGCGGAGGTAGAAGAAACAAGATCTGAAATAAATCACGCGTTAGTTGCTGAGGTTGTGGAAAGTGATGAGATGGAAGTTGATAAAGATGGATTTGTGCTGTTCAAGGAATTCAAAGGAGAATTGAATCTTCAGTAAAGAAGAAAGAAGAGAAGGCAGATGGAGAGGAAAAAGAGGAAATTACAGGTTCAGATGAAGAAAGAAATTCAAAAGCTGAGAAAGGAAAAGAGAAGGATGATGCGGCCGCTACTGTTGAGGAAAGGAAATCAAGTACTCCAGTATGCATGTGCGATAAAGCTTTAGCTGCCGAAAGGATGGTAATGGGACTTCCTTATGAGGTAATACAGGATATGTGCTCATCTGCTTGCAAAATTAGACTTTTTGGGATTTATAAGGCTAATCGTTTGTTAATTGATAATGAAAAGGATTTAAAACGAATTAATGATGAACTTAAAATGAATGAATCAAAATATTTTGTGAAATTAAATGAGGCTTTAAAAGAAATTGATCATTTAAAAAGAATTATTTTGGAAAGAAATGTAGAGGTTAATACTTTGACTGAACGGGTTGCTCTTGCTGAATTTGAAGCAAGCAAACTTCAGTCAAAGTTAGATAAATGGACTATTTCTGGAATGAAACATGATGATCTTTGTAAATCTCAACGGGGAGCAAGAATTAAAACAGGTTTGGGTTATGAAAATGTACAGGTTTATCCTCCTCCTAGTACATACTGTTATTCTCCTATGCCTGTTCCTCATCCTTCTAATGATTTTATCAAATCAGATACTGACAGTATGTCTGCAGGTTTAGTTGGGAATAACTCTAAGTACATTCGTGAAGACTACGACTATGGACCAACTAGTGGGCTTGGATGCACTAGTTCTAGTACACCTGAAAATCTGCAGTCTGTTTTAGATAATAAGTCTAGTTTAAATTCAGTATTTGTTTCTAGTTCAAATGTAACAGACTTGAATGTCTCATGTTCTCTTGATAGTTCTATTTCATCTTGTACTTCAAATCATGATAGTAATGATTTTTGTTCTGGTAATGAATGCAATGAATCTGATGTTTCTCCTAAAACAACTGAACAACTTAAAATTAATTCTTTCGAAAAGTTCTTTTCTCAACCTATTCCATCTTTCATACCATTAAATATGACATCATCAGAAAAATGCAGTTCGTCTTTATCTGACACTGGTACCAATGGTACAAGTTTTACTGATTTGTCAGAAGAATCACATTCTGATTTTGTAAAGAATAACTCTGATTCAAATAAACAAAAAACATCATGAGATGTATGAGACATTCAGTGATGTTGATTCTAGTTTGTCTGAATGTGATGAGGAGATTATTATTGATCATATTTTTACCTCATCACATCATCGACCTAGATTCAAACATCATTGTTTCAGGTGTGGTGAAGAGGATCATCTTGTCAAAAATTGTCCTTTGATTCAAAGATCCTCTAATAGGAATTGTTTTGGGAATAAATTGACAAAATTGGTTAATAATTTCTTTTGTAAAAAATCAGCTTCTTTAAAAACAAAAGTTGTTCAATCTTGGGTCCCTATTGCTCCTGGCTAAATGATTTATTAATTCATTTCAGGGATCCTCTTCAAAGATTGTACACAGTCTGTGGCATGTTGATAGCGGATGTTCCAAGCATATGACGGGATTAAAGGATTTGTTGACCAATTATCGGATTATAGATGGAGGATATGTGGCATTTGCTGGAAATAAGAAGGGTGGAAAAATGATTGGACAAGGAGAAGTTACCAATGGTTCTCTTACTCTAGAAAAAGTCAACCATGTTCCTGAATTGGCTTTTAATCTTCTGAGTGTCTCTCAAATTTGTGATAAAGACATTCCTGTTCTATTTAAATCTGACGAATGTTTATTTTTAAAATCAGAGATAGCTATTCCGGAGGATTTAATTCTCATGCGTGCTCCAAGGAAACATGATACATATCTTCTTGATATGAATTCAAATGAGTCAAAGGCTATTGCAACTTGTCTTCTCTCAAAAGCATTAACCTCTGAGTCACTCTTGTGGCATCGTCGCTTAGGCCATGTCAATTTTAAGATAATTAATAAATTAGTAAAGAACAATCTTGTTAGAGGACTTCCTTTAAAAGATTTTTCGGTTACTGAAAAATGCATGGCATGTGCCAAAGGGAAACAACATAAGAAACCTCATAAGCCCAAACTTTTAAATAGCATATCAAGTCCTCTTGAGTTGTTACATACTGATTTATTTGGGCCAATTAGTGTTAAATCAATTGCTAAAAAATCTTTTTGTCTTGTTGTTACAGATGATTTCTCACGTTATTCATGGGTGAGGTTTCTTGCACACAAAAGTGAAGTTGCAGAGGAATTGCAGAAATTAATCATTTTTATTGAATCAGTCAGTAAGAGAAGAGCTATGGGATTAAGAAGTGACAACGGCACTGAATTTAAAAATCAGATTCTTGATTCATTTTGTGCTCAAAAAGGGATTGTGAGACAATTTAGTGCTGCAAGAACACCCCAGCAGAACGGTATTGCAGAAAGAAAGAATCGCACTCTTGTGGAAGCTGCTCGTACGATGTTGATAGAATCCTCATTACCCATTATTTTCTGGGCTGAAGCTGTTAATTGTGCATCTTATGTTCTAAACAGGGTGCTAATTGTGAAAGATAAAGTGAAGACTCCTTATGAACTTTTTCATAAGAGGAAGCCACTAATTGATTTCTTTCGACCATTTGGCTATTCATGTACTCTTCTGAATACTCAATCTCAAAAGACAAAATTTGGTGCTGTTTCTGACGAGTGTTATTTTGTTGGATACTCTTCTTCACAAAAGGCGTACCGAGTTTATAACAAGAGAACACGTATTGTTCAAGAGTCATTCTATGTTGATTGGCAAGAATCCAATCCTTCTGAAGTGAAATCTGAACCTGCATGGTTCTTTGACTCCAATACTGTGTTCAATTCATTTAATTTGCCAGTTTTCGATGATGATACATCAATTCCAAGTACTCAAACGAATATTATTCCATCATCTCCATCGTCTATTCCATCCATCCCGCTAGTAAATGATGCTGTTTCAACTGATGTCAGCTCATCGTCTCCAATGCCTGATCAAGCTCCATTATCTGATTCTTTATCTCCTACATCTCCTAATTTACCTGATTCAACACCTGTCATTGATACACCTTCATCTAATCTTTCTCCGGCTATGGCTGATACTTCTTCAACTATCTTTCCTTCTTCAAGTGATTACAAAACTTTGAAAGATCATCCGCTTGATAATGTGATTGGATCTGTTTCTGATGGTGTTCGCACGCGAAGTCAATCTGGTCTGATTAATGTTTGTCTTTTCTCATGCTTCATTTCTCAAATTGTTCCAAAAAATGTTCATGCTGCTCTACAAGATCCTTGTTGGGTAGAATCTATGCAATTGGAACTTCAACAGTTTAGAAAGCTTAAGGTTTGGACCTTAGTTGATTTACCTCCCAACAAATATCCAATTGGTACAAAATGGGTATTTAAGAACAAACCAGATGATCGGGGTGTGGTGGTGCGAAACAAATCTAGACTTGTAGTGCAAGGCTTTTCTCAAGAAGAAGGAATTGATTATACAGAAGTCTTTGCTCCAGTTGCTCGTCTTGAAGCAATCAGAATATTTCTTGCTCATTGTTAGGACCTGGTATTTGAACGAAATACCGAGTGATTGCGTGTTAAACCAACTCAAATAGTGCGGAATCCTATTTGATTGGCGATCCAATCAGTGAGAACACACGATGAATCAATCAAGAATTGATTTCAACGTCAGAAATCGATTAGGAACCGATCTGATGTGTTCTATGAACTTGGAGAACGATTTGGGAGGCTTCTGGACGGCTAGGGTACGTCTGGAGTCGTAATGGGATGAATGCTTACGTTTTCCCACGAATTGGGTCTATTTATAGGTTAGTATTGGTCAATCGTGCGACTGGGCCATAAGTATGGTTCAGTCGTGCGATTGAACCATGCGGTTGATTCATCCGCACGACTGAGTGTTCAGTCGTGCGATTGAGTCAATCTTATGTGTCAATCATACGACTGATCCAGTCTCCTGGTTCAGTCGTGCGATTGATTCAATCGTATGAAGCTATTCATGCGTATGGTCCATTCGCATGGGCCATCCGCATGAGAACTTCATTAAGTTAAGTTTGAATGTTCTATTTAATATAACTTAATGTGCACTCATTCAAACATTCATAAACCCAATCAATTCAATCACAACTCATTAATGAAATATTAAACATTACAAGTAACAACCAATTCATATCATTTCATTAATCAATTACAATTACATCAAAAACAGACAGACAAGTTCATTACATTACAAATCATGATCTAGGGACATACATGTATCAACAAACTCCCCCTTGGACCTAGATCTATCTATTCTCTTGTCTTCTGCATAACCTCCTTATATCTCTTGTACTTCTCCTCTTTAGTGACTCCTGCGTGTATCTCAAAAGCAAAGCAGAGTCTTATGACGTTTTGGAATTGGAGGGCTTGTACAATATCTTGCGTGTCATAGAACAGTGGCCACTTATATAATGTGTAGACATCATTAGCAGATAAGTTGGTTAGCCACATTGGGTCGAATACCCTGATAGTATCCATTAGGCCCTCTCTGTTTAGGACTATGACCGCTTCAGCTGTTCTCCAATCGTAGTACCACCATTTGAAGTGGGGAGTGAAGTCCTGTGGCATTTCCCTTAGAGGGATTCTTGACATAGTGCGCGGAGGACTCCACTTCAGCACTATCTTTGGCTTTCCAGTTCTGGGATCAACTTCAAAACGTCTGATATACCTTGTAGGTTGTTGAGGTTTGAAGTTGACCCACCTGGTGTGGTACTCTTTCCTCAGGGCAGCCTCAAACCAGCCTGACATCTTCCTCGAGTCAGCATACAGCAGCTTTAGTTTAGCCAGCTGGTTGAGCTCAAAACCAGGTAGAGTCTTCAGATCATGTGGGAACCTGAAGTACTCTATGCCCTGCTCCCTCTTAACAGCATACGCGTTAAGGTCTTCAAAATATGCCCAAGAGATAATCCTGCCCGACACCTTATGGTGTTTCTTGACTTTGTAGAGCTTGGTGTAGGCATCTCTCTTTGGTGCAGCCCGCTGGGCTCTCACTTCCTCAAAACAGGCAGCCCATTCAGCCTTACGAATATCTACATCTGCATTGGAGGCTTGGACTGTTTCTGCAGTCTTTTCTGCTTCTTGCTCCATCTTGTTGAGTACCTCAAAAGTATCACTGACTAGGGATTCACCCAAATTGGGGACCACATTTCCCTCGGCGTCAGCGTACTGAGGATACTCCTCTGCAGTGATGTCTTTAATCTCAACCTCATCAATGTCGTTCAGTTCCTCATCACTGGTTGAGTCCACTGTTGGAGCATCCTTCACGATTTCATCGGGATTGAGTTTGAACATTTCAGCTATTTGCTCATCAGACAGGTCATGAATTATCTCCCCTTCTTCAGGGGTATAACTCACAGACCGTCTTACTATCCCTTGTAGGTCAAGAATCATAGTTAACTGAGTCTTGACCATTTGAAGGGGAGTATAGTCAAACTCATCCCTTTGAAAGTTTGGATCTGTTTGATATAAACATTCAACACATAAATCATTAGTAATTAATCAAACAGACATATATTAACTTAACTTAATATATATAAACATTTAATACATTTGTTTTTCATTACATGATTCAAGTACAAAGTAAATAAACAAATAAAACATCTAATCAGTACTTTGATCCTGAATCTGTGGTGTGTCGCTCGGAGGAGCAGAAGTAGTGGATGACTGGTCTTGTCGACGTTTGGATCTGCGCTCCTGACCTGAGGCAGAGGCCGATGCAGCCGCATCCCCTCCTTCTGCCTCGTCATCATCATCGTGTCCTTCTGTCCTTTCTTCTTCCGTCTCCTCATCATCATCATCTTCCTCATCCTCATCCTCATCTTCATCATCATCATCTCCGTCGTCTCCGTCACCCTCCTTTAGCTTCAGGGGCTCATCCTTCGACCCCTTCAGCCTCAGCATGATCGTCTTGTTGGTCGACTCCAACTCCTCAATACGTTTGGCGGACTGAGCCTGAGTATCTTGGAGTTGGGCCACCTCAACTCTCTGCTGGTCTATGACCCGAGCTTGCTCTGCCAATTGCTGAGATTGGGCAGTAGCCAAGTCGGTCAGTCTGCGGATCTGGGCCGCCTTCTCCTCGTCAGCAGCAAGCAGACGCATAACCATACGGTTTAGCGCTGAGAGCTGCTCCTCTACCCCAATGTGAGGTAGAGTGAATCCATGTACCTGTGAGGGCTGGGCTGATGGTCCAGCCTGATGTGTGGTGGTGGTGGCAGTGGTTGTGGTGAATATGGGTCGGTGAGCTGATGGTGGTGAAGTGGGGGTGAATGGTCTGGTGATGGATGGGATAGATATAGTGGTGGTGGGTAAAGTGGTGGATGTGGTAGTAGGAGTAGTGGCTGTGGTGGCTGTGGTGATGGATGGAATCTCAGTAGTGGTGGTGGTGGTGGTGGCTGTAGTGGTAGAGGTGGTAGTCACGAAGGTCAACCGACGCTTCTTCTTCTTCAACCCATGTGGTTGAGCCATCCGCTTCCTCCTGGTCCCGGAGGAAGTAGATGCTCCCCCTGCAACTCTGCTACCTGACCCCGGAACGTAGTTGGGGTCAGTATCTCTCTCCAAGGAGTCCCTTGGGTGCTCACCAACCACCTTTAGCCCGTGGTCTGTGGGAACGACTTTGCTTCCCACAGTCCTGGTGAGGGGCTCCTCGTCTGACTCTTCCTCCTCCATGTCACCAGCAACAAACTCCTGATGGAAGCCGGCCATCTCTGCGACCTCTCCGGCAGTGGCTGACCCCGGGGTAATAATCTCTGTATCTGTGCCTCTAGATGGGGCAGGCATGTCATCCCCGGCGTCGCCGCTATCATCATCATCAGAGTCTGTCTCTGGGATAGCAAGATGCTCCACATCTGAGTCACTGTCCTCGTGGCGCCACTTCCTCTTCGCTGGCGCCACATAATAAACCCGGGCCAGATGCCCAAACAACCTCCTGACAGGGGGCTTCACCTGCTTCCCCCTGTAGACCTTCATCCTGCCGAGAGTCGTGTCGTCCATGACCTCGAGGATAACAGCGTCCTCCTTCTCCTTCGGCAGGGAAGGAAGCTTCTGATCAATGATCATCTGTAAGAATCTAGGGTACATACAGAAGCCTTCCTTCCCCTTCCCCTCGAGGTTCTCCACCAGATAACTGAATATCATCCTCGAGAAGCTGAACGGATGGTTCAGCACCAACGCTGCGTAAGCGTTCTGGATCTGGTCCGAGAGCTCATCAAATCCACCCTTCCGTGATGCTATACACTTCAGCAGCACGTGGGCCAAGTACTTAAACTGGGGACAGAGGTTACTCTTGTTGAGTACCCCGGCATTAATGTCCCCAGAGTACTTGGCTCTCAGGAAGCATCCACGGACAGTGAGGGGGTGTAGACGTGTGGGACACTCAGCATCGTCCCCAAACTGAAGTACTATCCTCAGATCCTCCTCAGAAATAGTGATAGCCTCACCAAAAATCGAGCTCCTGATGCAGTGAGGCTCGGTGGATCTGTCTACCGATGCTCCAGCCCAAAAGGCCTGCTGCACTGATCTGTACGGTGTGCAGGGAGTAGATATAGCATACGCGATCCTGGATCTCTGAAGGAAAGTAATAATGCCAGCAAAGTCGGCTGCATTCCTGGAAGTCAAGTCCAGGTGAGCACAAATGTTGTGCTTAGTGCTCATATTCCATTTACCCGCCTTCTGTAACACATAATAACATAATCGTTAGTTTCATTGGCTAAGAGTATAAAGCAACACTTAAACTTTGAATAAACATTATCTGTCATGCGATTGGGAATGTACGACTGAAGACAGTCGTGCGACTGAATCATGCGATTGAGGTTCAGACGTGCGATTGACCTCATACGCACGACTGAGTGTGCGACTGGACTCATGCGCATGAACTCTTGTGCGGTTACACTAGTCGTGCGACTGAGTCTCATTCGCATGGTTCAGTCGTGCGATTAAGTGATTCGCATCCTTCAGTCGTGCGACTGAAGTTCATCAGGACGACCAGTCGTCTGTCTCATTCGTTCAGTCGTCCCAAGATCAAATCTACGCAGAACAAGTTTAATCATTCAATTAACCGGTTCTTTAGTGTCGCCTACTCTTCCCTAATAACCTATTTTAACCAATTTTAACATATTACTTAGTTTTAATAGGTTATTAGGGTTTGAAGTTCGCGGTTCGCCTGTTACAGTCGTATTCATCAATTAGGGTTTCATTCTGTCTGATTTCGATGGAATAAGACTTCAATATACCTGTAATATGATGAGCGAACGTTAGAATCACAGAATCAGCTAGAAAAATCAAACAGAGAAAATTTGGGCAGAGTAACGGTACTATATGCGATTTAGGGGCGATTTTGCGAATGAGGAGTCTCTGCGACCGACTCCTCTCTATTTATATCCACCCTAGATCCAATCGTGCGACTGAGTTCATTCGCACCTTTCAGTCGTGCGAGTGGACTCAGGCGTGCGATTGGGTCAGTCGCCCTTCTCCAGTCGTCCGACTGAAGTTCAGTCGTGCGACTGACTCACTCGTTCGCATTTAAGCATCCGATTGGACTAATCGTATGTTCCATTCGTGCGAATGGACTTCATTCGTATGGTTAGACCATACGTATGGTCCATTCGTGCGAATGGGTCATACTTAGTTAATTTTTCTGCTATTTTCCCAATTTACCTTTAACTCTTTTATATTAGTTTAATTAAACGTTATGAACTATTGATCATCTCAGACATGATCCTTTTAATCTAGAAGACACATTGATCACCTCAGACGTGATCCTTTTAACCACTTTGGTCACCTCAGACGTGACCCTTTTAAAAATACTTTGTCACCGCAGACGTGACTGATATAACTTTTCAAAGAACATATGGTCATCTCAGACATGACCCGTTTTAGTGAGTTTATTCCTTCTGATTTTCCTGATGTAGTCCGACACTGACTCAAGTTAAATCTTAAAACAAACGAACTAATTTAAGAAGGTAAACTAATTACATAATCAGACATATTTTTGGCTTTTTGTGAGAGATAAATCCAGAGATTGATATCTACGGGATTTGGATCGGGAGTAGATAGCTTCAACTTAGGTTGATCACATCTGGACCAATTCAATTTTTGGAATCATACAGGCAATTCAAATCATTTGGGATTGTTATAAAACCTTTGATGCTCAAGTTCTCGATGTTCATCCAGAGTCATTAGCAACATAAGGAAATCATACTGAAACTCTTAGGTTTTCACATTGATTTGGACCTTTGAGAATGTAGCCACAATGATTGTCAGTATGTTTGTCCACTTAAATCCATACACAGACTTTGACACAGACTGGTGACTTATTTAGGTTGTAATTATTTCAACTAACACTTGTGGATCCCACACTTATATGGTAATCAACATCCCTCAGGAGCTTTTGAGCGGTCTACGGGTATTATTACAAGAGAGAGACTATTCTTAGAGCTTTCAAAGAGAAGCCTGTCCTCAGGTCAGTGCCATCGCACAGCAGAGAGGCGGCAAACAACAATGAATTCTAGAATATCTAGGTTATGCTTATCCTCAGGTCAGTGCCATCGCACAGCAGAGAGGCACATAACCTATCTCCTTGTTAGAGCAGCTTATTTTATTTTGCACAAAATGCACCAACAACATAAGTCATTAGCTTTATTGCATTTGTCTTTCATTTTTTCTTTGCTTTGCTCTAGTTATGGTCATCCGCACACATTTGTGGCGTTTAATTGCTCATTACCCCTTATTGGAATATTGTTGATTGTGTTAACCAGTGATAAGATGGACGCCCACAGTCAGTTGAACACTTTAGTTTTATCTTGAAATCACCAATCAGGTCTAGTTGTCTATTGTGTTGAATCTACCAACATATCATATATGGTCTAGCAGCCTCTAAGTCTACTTTCTTTGTGTCACCTTAGGAGTTGCCAGTTTTCTATCATCTTTCCTTTGGTATTGCTTAGACTACACAGATTTATTACTTTGAACTTTTGCATATTACTAAAACTTAAATTTTAAAGTCCCTCTTGATTGTTCCTGTGTACTATCATTTTCCAAAGGTATTGAATCGGTATCACAGATACAATCTACCTTATTTCAGCTCGCTACTCCTTCTCCCTCATTTTTTTTTTTTTTTTTTTTTTTTTTTTTATTTTTTTTTATTTTTATGTTAACTTGCTGACATATTCTCCCCCTAAAATACTAAAATCATTTCTGGTTTAATTATTTTAGGATTTTAATAAACAGCAAGAGAACATGAGTTTAAATAAAATTAAAATCAAATAGACAAATCAAAATAAATAAATAAAAAAAATTTAAGTACACGACATCGGACTACACATTTTCATCATCAGGAATTACCTCACTTTTCTTTTTAACACCGTTGACCTCTAATAAATATTGAAAACGTGGTTTATCAAAAGCTTTAGTATAGAGGTCAGCGCGTTGAAAATCAGTATTAATTTTAACCACATCAATTAAGTTCTTTTCAAAACAATCCTTATGAAATGGTATTTAATACCGATGTGTTTGGTCTTAGGATGTTGGACCGGATTTTTAGTTACTGCAATTGCAGCAGAGTTATCAACAAAAATAGGAGTAGATGAGAATTTTAAACCGTAATCCCGCATTTGCTGTTGAATCCAGATGATTTGAGAACAGCAACTTGCAGCAGCAACATATTCGGCTTCACAGGTTGACAAGGCAACCGATGTCTGCTTCTTACACTGCCAGGTAACTAATCTTCTCCCAAAGAATTGACACCCTGCTGATGTAGACTTGTAGTTCATCTTGCAGCCCCCGTAATCCGAGTCACTATACGCGGTAAGCTCAAAGTCATCATCATGAGGGTACCACAGTCCAAGTGTAGGTGTACCCTTCAGATAACGAAAGATCCTCTTGACCCCAATCAGATGGTTGACCTTTGGTTTAGCCTGATATCTTGAGCATAGACATGTAGCATACATAATATCAGGTCTTGAGGCAGTGAGATACATGAGAGATCCGATCATTCCTCGGTACATAGTGGCATCTACTAGATCTCCATTATCATCCGGTGCTATATCATGATTAGTAGCAAGTGGAGTCCCAGCAGCAGAAGCATTCTCCATGTCAAAGCGACTGAGAATGTCTCCTACATACTTGGTCTGATGTAGAAAGATCCCATTAGGTGTTTGATCCACCTGTAACCCGAGAAAGAACTTCATCTCCCCCATGGCACTCATCTCAAATTCTTTCTTCATTACTGCTTCAAACTCTTTACATAACTCTTCGTTCTTTGACCCGAAGATTATGTCATCAACGTATATCTGTACAAGCAGTAGGTCGCCATCCTTTTCCTTAATAAACAGTGTACAGTCAATTACTCCCTGCGAAAGCCGTGTTTCACAAGATGAGTTGAGAGTTTCTCATACCAAGCTCGAGGAGCTTGATGAAGCCCATAAAAGCTTTGTCAAGCTTGTAGACTCTATCCCGATGATAGGGATCTTCAAAACCCTCTGGTTGACTCACGTAGACTGTTTCTCTGATTTCCCCATGAAGGAATGCACTCTTTACATCTAATTGGTAGACTTTGATCTTCATGTACGATGCATAGGCAAGGAAGATACGAATCGCTTCCATCCTTGCCACGGGTGCAAACACCTCATTGTAGTCAATTCCCTCGACTTGGCGAAAACCTTGAACCACCAGTCGAGCTTTGTTCCTGATAATGACCCCTTGGTCATCCTTCTTGCATTTTAGTACCCATTTAGTGCCAATGACTTTAGCACCTTTAGGTTTATCAACTAGTGTCCATACACCTAACTTCTTAAACTGTAGAAGTTCTTCTTGCATGGCACTCACCCACGCCTCATCATTGAGTGCTTCACTGACATATTTTGGCTCAACCTGCGAGACAAAACATCGATAGGCACCATCATGAATGTAACCTTTCTCCATAACCGAGGCGTAATCAGCTGAGTACAACTGATTTCGGGTTTGTACTCCTGATCTGACATCTCCAATGACATTGTCAAGGGGATGATAAACATTTAGTCGTGATCCTGGAGTAGTAGGAACAGCTACCTCAGAGCCAAGATTATGAACATTTGGTTCTGCATCTGAGGTAGTTGGAGTTTGAGGTTCTGAAGTCGAAGGTGCATCACTCGTAGATGCTTGTGGACTTGCTGGTACTGGAACCTGTTCCTCCTGACTGTCTGGTCATCTTCTTCTTCTTCAGCTTCATCTTCAGAGAGGAGTCACTGTCGTTGACTACTCCCCCTGACTGAGTAGATGATTCTCCCTGTGTGCTAGATGGTGTATTCAGAATATCATACATCATCCTAGTTGCTAGCTCATCATCCGAGGGAGAGAGAGGTATGTTGAAGGATTTGAAGAATCCATCATAATCGAAGAAGTAGGCGGGTCCTTTTCCTGTAGGTGGTGTGGTATATCTCTGAACGTCGACATTACACCACACTTCTACAAGACCCGTTGAGTTATTGTAAACTCGCTTATTCGGTATGTTGTATCCTAGAAAGATTCCTTCATCTGCCTTCTCGCTGAATTTTCCTTCTTGCGTCTTCTTCAGAAGTGTACATGGCGCGCCAAAAGGTTCAAGATACTCCAAATTCGGTTTGCGTCTTTGTAGTAGCTCATAACATGTCTTTCCGTGGCGCTTGACTATTAGGACTCGATTAAGTGTATAACATGCATTTGCTACTGCCTCATTCCAGAATTGGATAGGCAGTTTCGAGTCCGCTAGCATAGTCCGTGCAGTCTCTATCAAGCTTCTATTTTTCCTCTCAGCAACTCCATTCATCTGAGGCGTGTATGCTGAAGTGAATTGATGAACAATCCCCTTTTCCTTGCAGTATGCCTCCATCCATTGATTCTTGAATTCGGTCCCGTTGTCTGAGCGTACTTGTCTAACCTTTAGCTTGTAGAGAGATTCCAGAGTGGTGACTAATTCCTTGAATGACTCAAATGTTTCTGATTTGGATTTCAGAAACATTACCCAAGTGAACCTTGAGTAGTCATCAGTGACCACAAAACAGTACAGATCGCCTGCAATGCTCCTTGTACTGACTGGACCAAACAGATCCATGTGAAGAAGTTCAAGAGGAAGTTCTATTGAATGAACTTTCTTTTCCTTATGAGACTTCTTTGTCTGTTTGCCTTTCTTGCAAGCTACACAAAAGTCAGGAAGTTGGAAGTTCTTGACATTTACTCCTCTCACTAAGTCCTTCTGAATCAAGTGATTCATCTTCCTTTGACTAATGTGTCCCATTCTCCTATGCCAGGAGATTGAGTCCTTCTCAGTAGCTTTAGATAGAAAGCACTGCACTTCTTGATCCGTTGGAGCAGCTGTTGACAGATCCAAGACATATATATCCTTATATCTTGAAGCAGTCATCAGAACTTGATCCTCTGGAATCATATAGTCTTTCTTCAGCACGTAACACTTGTTGTTGTCGAAGATGACTTTAAAACCCTTTATCGCAGATTTGGGAAACAGAAAGCAAGTTATTTTGAAGTTGTTGAACGTAGTTCACCTTATCAAACTTCACCTTCTGATTTCCCACTTCTCCCTGTGCTGTGATGTATCCTCCCTCCCTTGTTTCCTGCAAAGGAAACATGCCCTCCTTTTATTTGTTTGACATTTGATAAAAGGGCTCTATTTCCTGTCATGTGCCTGGATGCTCCGCTGTCTATAATCCACGTGTTAGTCTCAGCGCTATACCGAACACCCTGCACATATCAAGTAAATGTATTAGTTTAGGTTAGGAACCCAAGCCTTTACTGTCTTGGGTTTCCCAGAGGCATCACACATCATAAACTCTACCCATTGACCTTTAGAAGGTGAGGGTAACTCAGATTCCTTCTTGTCATCAGTATCAGTCACACAGGTAGTCTTCTCTTTCCATAAACCAGATTTGTGCAATGCCTGTTTATGATAAACAGTCGTCTGGCTTACAGGTTGAACTTTAGGTTCACTAGATCTTCTAGGTGGAGTTAGAGAACTCCTCTTAGAAGACCTAGGTCTAGAGTCCTGAAGATCAATCTTCTTCCTAGGTGTCTGATAAAAAGGACAATAGGAAGCAATATGTCCACATTCTCACTTGTAGTTGTAGCACAATCTGCTATCAACCTTATAGTTTGACTTTCTTTGTGGAGAAATGCGTGACACTTTAGTAACATCAATCACTTTAGGTTTTGACTCTTGCATGTTTGATGTTTTCTCTGGTTTAACAAATTTAACTGTTTAACCTGTTTAACTTGTTCAACCTTTTGGTTAACTGGTTTTTGACTGTAGCATGTGAAAAATTAACATTTGAAGTCTTTTTGGGTTCTGATTTGACTCTGTTTGACCCTGACTTTAAGTTATTTTTTCAAATTCATTTTCCAGATTAACACAAGGCAATTTACCTTTGCCTTTGAAGTGGCCTCCTTTTGTTTCTGTCCAGATTCAGTAGATGAACATGATGTGTCTGGATCAGTAACAAGAGGAGTGGTCACCACATGATCCTTGATTGGGTTGTTGTTTATTGTGGTCTAGACTTGGTGTTCATCAAGGTCTCAGGGTGGTGGTGGAACCACTTTGTATCCCTAATCCCTCCCCATTATTTCTTTCTCTCACTAAGTGTTGAACTATGTGTGAAGAACTAGTCCAACTATGCAGTTTCTGTTTTAAGGATTAACTTCTACTTCTAGAACTGCCTTTTGTTTTCTTAGTGTCCTCTAGGGAGTTTATATAGTACCTAATGTCATTTGATTGATTAAAGGCAACTACTACTTCGGTTTCCCTAAGTTGCTTAGTCAATAGGTCTATCTTTTCTTATAACTATGCTCATTTTGTTTTAGAACTCTATTGGCCTCAGTGCATAGTTGTAAGTCCTTTACTAAGTTATCATTGTGATCTAATAACCTAGCAAATTTTATCAATGCTATTCCTAAATAATCACAGTTAGAACAAGCATGATTATTAAACAATTGGTCAGTTGTACTTACCTGTGTTGTTTCAGAGGAGTTAGCATCAACGCCAGCATCAGACCTCTCTGTTCTGGTGATCTGACTTTTTCTGAATCTGACTTGGAAGTTTCCTCCTTTGGTGTTCTACTCCTCCACCTTGGGTGGGTTGACTTCATCAAGTGCACTTGTTTCTTCTTTCTTCTTCTTCTCTTTCTGTTTTCTTCTTCTCT